>JAUBNQ010000002.1:14424439-14436094 GCA_032353495.1 Ctenopoma kingsleyae
CCAGGGTCACGTCATTGAACCAGTCACGTCATTGAACCAGTGTGAGATTTAAAACACTGGACTAAACATAACGTGAAACAAAATACATAAGTGAAACCAGGGACAGTCCTAACTATAATAAAGGCCTTTTGTCTGCCCCAAGTGTTGGAAATAAACAAAAAATTAAAAAAAAAGCAATTCTCCATCTTTATTTGACTTTATATTTCAGTTATTTACCCAAATAATCAACTCAGTGTAGAACAACCTTAAATCATATCAGCACCAGTGTTGAGAAAATTTTTAAATTAGATCTCAAATAATTAATTAACTGATTTTTCAATCAACAGAAAATGAATAGAAAATAATTTAGATAATCAAGTGATTGTTTTTAAATGACAAATAACATCTCAATCATGAGCAACCAGTTATTTAGATTGAACAACATGAAAGATTTGAAGAACATTACACTGGAATCTGGAAATATTTTCTGTCCTTTTAAAGCTCCAACAATGAGTTGATTTCTCAAGTAAATTAATTAAGTAAGATACATGTATTAATTTATATTTAAATAATATAATAACAATAATGATGTAATAATGATCTAGTTTCTATATATAAAAGCAAAAAAGTGTGTTCCCAATGGTGCTTATATTGAGTTAGGTAATTTTTTTTTTTTTTACATGGATAATACCTTTTAGATTTTCACAGGCTGGAGTGTACAAGACCTTTATTCTATTTTCCTTTTTTTTGTTGTTGAGTAAGTATATGTCTGTTAAGACTTTCAGTGAAGATGAACATATGTATACTCTAGCTTCTTCAAACAGTAGCAGAGGCCAGAAGCAGTAAGATGGGATTGAGGGGCCACTGCAGGGCAAGGTAGGGCAAGCCTCACTGGGCACAGCTGTAACTCACAGTCATTACTGCTCCTCTATTGGTTTAGAAGAAAAGGTCCGGTCTCGCCACATGGCCACTCTGCCACGCCTGCACCCTGTCCCCTGCCACACACACTATGAGGAAGGCATAGTAGTGCCAGGCAGCACCACTTGCAGTCTGCATTCTTCTCGTGTGTGGCAAGAGTAGAGGAAAACAGAGAGGTGTTCCAAGGTAGGGCCAGGGCTGGGATGGAGGCAGGGGTGAGAGGTTGAGGTTGAACCAAGGTAGGGGAGCTCTGTTCCTTCCTCTCTTATCTCCCGACTGACCGTTCTCTTTCCCATCCCCTCCTCCACCCCTCTATTCCCTTGACTCCCCTCCTCCCCCTTCCCTCCCTTTTGTGGCCTGTGCACCTGCAGCCCTTGAGTCTGGGCAATAAAGCTGAAGGATTTGTCTACTGGAGGTTGGAGGAAAAGTGGGGGAATCATTAGACGGCATGGGAAATACAAAAGCAACAGGTTCAAACTGCTGTGGTTGTTTGATATGGTGCAATGCCATATTCCACAATGATGGGCTTGATGTAATGCAGTTTGACAAAGAAGGAGTGGGTTTAAGCAGATTTGTGTCCAGATTTATACTCTGTTTGGGTTGGTGTCATTATGAATCAGTTTGATCTGACACATGATCAGCTTTCAACCCTTTGCATGCTGTGCTTTTATTTAAGGAGGTGATGTATGTAAAAGTTGTAAATATGTAAAATATATCAACTTTTCACTGGCTGAGAAAAGTTCAGCTTTGTGACAATATAATCCAATGGTTTATTATGTTGAAAAAGAAGAACATTTTAACCCATTGAGCAACACCTAAATCTTTGGTTTATCTGAAAAATAAACATGGTTTTCACTTGAAACAAAGTGTAAAATTAACACTAGTCACCATAAAGTAAAACTAATTGTAATAATTTATTAATCAATGTGTCTTGTGTCATGTCATCTTCAACATGTGGCCAGGAATCGTGGGGGAAAGAGAAGCGAACCTCTAAACCTAATGTGTCTGCACAAAAATATTTAACATATTTTAATCTTGTTTCATAATTATTGTGTGCCACATGGAGAAATGCACTAACCTGTTGTTGGCTTTGATCGTTCCATAGGAAAAAAAAATTATCCTTATCCTTTAAACCATTTCTGTAACATCACTTTGTATGTTTTATGGCCTGATTTAGGTGCCCAAAAAGAACACACAGTCAAGGAGATATACAGTCTCCAGTTCTCCCTATGGTTCCCCGGTGAAGCCGGTTTTACAATCACAAACCTTCATCAAGGTAAGTGTGCTACAAAAGTAAAAATGTTCCACCAAACCTACATAGCAGTTCAGAATGTACATGTGAAGTAAAATTGTTCTCAGACATGTCCTGCGCTGTCTCTGTTCAATTCCCCACCTGTTGTAATGTTATGTTCAGTCATGTAGAACTTTTCTCTCACCCGCTGTATGCCAGACCCCCCACATTGTAAATCGGCGCAAAGGGAAAAAGATTCAGCTCTTTCAGAGTGTGACCATGAAGGCAGAGGAAATCACTCTAAACGGTCTTAATTCTGCCATTAGATGAGAGGGAGCGCTGTGGGGATTGGCTGGCCCTATGCTCCATATTCACAGAAGCAGGATGAGGCTGAGAAGCCTGCTGAGAAAATGGTGTCGTAATCAGGAGCCGGCAGTTCTGCCTGATCAGGTATACTAGCCTGTCTTCTTGTTTCCTCAAATCCCTCCTCCTCCTTCTCTTTGCCCCCCACCCCCACCCCCTCTTTTCTCTTCCCTTCCCCTGCCCCGTAAGGAGATCCTAATAAGAGTTTGGACGTACTGAGCTCCTCTTATGTGAGGACCTGGCAGGAGAGAACAGAGATGAGGCCTGAGGTGGGGGTAGAAGCTCGAGGTATGAAGTTGAGGTGGTGGGACGGTGGGGGGGGGGCTTGTTTTTTTTGTTCCCACATTTGATTATTCAGGTTGGCTGAACTAAACTAAACCCATAAAATTCGTATCCCCTCTGGGGGACATTTGCATATATTTCAGTACCCCCCTCCCACACATCCAAATTCCCCTTTTTTCTCAGAAAGTGAAAGAGAGGGCGAAGCAACCAGGCCTGTCTAGGCTTTAAGATGTCACCATGGTGTGAAATATGGGCGAACAAGCAGGGTCTTTGAAACTAAAATGAACCCCCCACCAGCCTCTGAGCTGCTGCCACACACATTTATACAGACACAGTCATCCTTTTGCACTCCACTGGTTGCAATACTTGAGGCAGGAATTCAATTTCACGTCAGTGAGTAGTTGAATAATCTGCAACTTTATTCTCAACTTTTTGCACCTATATATTCAGGTACCATGTAATCACTGTGTCCTGTAGTTATTTGTTGTGAGTTGCTAAGAAAGAGTGATATCTCGACATGTTAGAAAGAAAACTGCTCTTGTTACACTTGCATGATTCTGTGTTTATATGTTTGTGTACTTTCAGATATTGGGAATCAACTGTCTGTCAGTTCTCTCTGTGCAGCTATTTACAAAATAACATAAGCAATGACATGTCAAACTCAGCCATTATATCAGTGGGGCAAACTGCAGGATACTAGGAAGAGTTCCAAATCTTTGATAAACATGTCAAAGCAGTAAAGCCTGGACTTGTAATTATGCCAATTTTACTCTTACTGTTGTCGATGTAGGGGATTAATTTTCAGACAAAAATGTTCTGAGGCCAGGTCTTAAAATTCCATTTAGGATGTGTGCCCAGCAGCACAAAGATGAAGAGAACACACATGTAGCTGGGCACACAGAGCAGCAAGCTGGACGAAGGCAGGGCTCCACATCGCCAGTCAGCCATAAGAGACACCTGTTCGTTTGTTTGGCCAGTGAAGTTGAGGTTTTGTTTTTCACTGTGCCAACCAGGCCCGCTGGCACTAGTTTTGGCCATCTGTATGGAGGGGTGAATTTAGATGATTGTCTTTGAAAAAGAGGGAGGGGGGGAGTTGATACTTGATGGCATTTTGGTCACATGGGGTGAGTAGCTGTCATCCTTTAACCCTCCCCCTGGACCTCTTTCCCTCCCCCTCCCGTGCCCACTCCGTGGTGCACAGGCAGAATGCAGTGTCAGGAGGGTGAGCACTGAGCGTCCATTGTGTGTGCTTACCAAAGCGGAATGCCCGGGTGACAAAAGGGGGAGGAGTGGGCTCAGGGCACACAAAGCCAGGGGGAGGAGAGGGGTGGAGGAGGATGAGGGGAGGGAAGGAGAGGGGGGCAAACTGCTGGGGGCTAAATAGACCCACTCAGCCCCAAAAACTCTAGGCACCCTAAAAATCTTCTCTTACTTCCCCCACTGGCTTCTCACCCTCAGCAAGCCTTCCTGCCCCAGGTCTGGGGTGTACGGTACATAGGCTTCTGGAAATTGCCTGTTTGTTCCCAGCAGCGTGAAAGAAGAGAACACACAACAAGTGAACCTTCAAACTATTAGGTGTTGGTTTTGGTGTTATGACTCATGGCCCTAAGGTCTAAAACAGGATGCATTTGCCCACAGTAGTCATGGTTTCCAAGCTCTGACATCAGTGAGGGATGTCCTATAAGCCCCATTTATCACTGTCAGATGTTTACAAAACAAATTATTCTCTAACTCCAAGCACCATTAAACTTTATAGTAACTTTTTGACCGCTAATGTCCTCTTTACAATTTACAGAGCCTCTCGGACAGTTACATGAATGAGCCTCATCACTCTGTGACCTGTGATTTTGTGTTGGATGGAAGTGTGTGCATAAGTGGGGGGTGGGGGCTGAGGGGCACATGTGCGTGTACTCACCTGCCTATTCTAGAAGCTGACAGCAAACTAAACTGTGTAGTATTGCATATGAAATCCAGTCTTTCAACCCCCACACAGGACCTGCGGCAACTGTGCGGCCAGTTTAAAACACATAAGACAAACCTTAAATTAACGTTTTTTTAATACCAATATCTCTGTTAAAGATGCAAGTAGCAGCAGATCCACTTTAGAGCTGCAGCTGTAGGATGTTGGCACTTTTAATTCCAGTGGTATCAGCCAAATCTGTTTATTAGTCTTTAAATGTCTCTGAGCATAAGCCTGATGTTCATAGTTTTGATAACAAACAATCTCTTCAGTGAACTAATTCTGAATATTAAATTACAGATTAATTGCATTTGCTTTATAAACCTCTGCTGGCTATGATGTGTATGAACTTAAATAATACAACTCAGAGACTGCCAAAACTCAATTTAATGAAATTATTTAGTGCCCCTTTCTCTGTTCTGTGTACTTGTTCTATACATTTACTTTATATACATGCATTTAAATAGGGTTATTTATCTTTTAACTATCTTTCTGACTATGTGTTGCATCTTGTCATAGTATGTATCTCGATAATATTTGGTGATCAAATTAAATGTGGACAATTGCTTAAAGATCTTGGGAGATGTTGCAAAGTTACTCAGTGACAACAATATATGTATTAATTATAGCCACAACTGGCCTGATGCACCACTCAGTTACGGATGCTACTAGTGCCAGTGAAGCCACGGGGTCACTTTGAAGCAACCTTTCGTCCTTTGAGGTCCTTCCTCTTTCCCAAATTGATGACCAGGCAGATCAAAGGGGATGCTCTAAAGAAAACTCTTGATGGTGACCTCCCCTCCTCCCTGCCCCCCGTCCTATTCCACTCATATGCACACTTAACATCTGAACTCCCCCGTTCTTTCATTCATGCAAATCTCAGTCTTTCCTGCCGTATTTACATATGCCACTGCAGGGCAAAGGTAGTTTCCCGTTTTATCTGTGCTGAGTTCATAGGAAGTAGCTTGCTGAGTTGTTTTGGTTTATGTGTTTTTGCTGAAATGCAGAGGGTCAAATACAAGCCCTGGAGGCAGGTTTGGGTCACAGACTAAACCTGGCAAAGTCATGCTCAGTGGCTTTGTGACTGTAGAAAAGTGTAACTGTTAGTGAATGTGTGTCTGTGCGTGTGCGGACTCAAAAGTGTGTTCGTGCATATATGCACATCGGTGCATGAATGTCAGGTGAGTTTGTGCTGTTTGTGCTTGTGCATCCTCTCCATCAGTGCTAACCCAGGCAGCCATCATTGTTCTCAGGCTGTAAATCACCCTGCTGCAATCAGAGCCCTGATCTAGACTTCTCAGAGACCTCTCCACTCCAGATGATTCCCCTCCTGATTGGCCTAACTGGACTCCTGTCTCTGGTGGCAGATTAGCATGGATTGTTTTTTCCCCTGGCACACAGATTGAGACATGTTAGCATTCACACCTCCACACGGTGCAACAGGATGCTGTAGAGTCTCCAAAATGCAGAGGAAGAAAAGAAAAAAGGAATGTAGTGGACAAAATGACAGGTACACCTGAGAAAATATACAGTTTCTCTAACATAGCCTCAAGAATGACGTATTGCTGTATTTTCTGATACTGTATCTAAGTGGTGTTAATTTAGTAAGTTAATTTTTGAGTCCATAGTTCGCATTTCCCTTTATCTGTGTGACAACTGAAGTGCTACTATTCATTCTGCGGAATATTGATTTTTTTGTTAAAAACATTAAGTAGATTAACTCAATGAACAAACTTATATCTTATATATATATCAAACATAATTTATTTGAATCTCTAAAACAATAGTTTTGCTCATACTTATCTCGTACTTATGTCTAACTTCACTGTCTTGTTCTGTAATAAGTTGGCTACATTTTTTTCTACCTGATTGCTTTGTACTCTTCAGATTTCATGATTCCACGACATTCATGAGCTGATCAGGTGAGACTACATGTACCTGCAAGGGTTGTCACCTACTCCTGGGGTCTTTTGCTCTCTCAGTGGGGGACCATTAGCCTGAGGATCTTGTCAACAGTAATCAGGGAGTGACCAATAGCTTGGAAGGCAAGCCCATTACCTCCCAAGGAAAGATACTCGCTTATCTATCAATATCTATGCAGTCCTTATGGGAATGACAAGTGATACTGGGAGCAGTTTGGATGTCAGAGATGTGGGTTATAACACTTAAGGTCAATTTCTACCATGTTTTAATATGATCACATTAAATGCCCTATGTACAGCCCCTCCTGGGAGCTGGTGCACTGTGATTTCATGTCAGGCTCTCTCTCTCTCTCTCTCTCTCTCTCTCTCTCTCACTCATGCATGCACACACACACACACAGAAATTCCAACCCATAGCTGGTTGAGATATGTTGTCGTGGAGACGGTCATTGTGTAGGCCTCATGGAATCCTGATGACATCACAGTGATTGCAGGCTGTGTGTGTTCAGAGATCATGAGGATCACAGGTCTGGGTCTGGGTCCCTGCAATGGATGAGAGACTGACAGAAACAGAGTCTCCAGTTCCTGTTGTGGTACAATACTTTCAAGTAGGGTATTTAGTTATTTATGAGGTACATGGGAAAAGCAAAACAGTCTTTGATAATTGTTAATTTGATAATTTGTTAATTTTATTTTCAGGTTACATTTAGTCACTTGGCAGACACTACTATGCTATGTGGAGACCTGACTTGTAGCAATGCATATATTTTTATGAAGTTGGAATACCTTGCTTACTTTCAATCCACATCACAAACAAGACTAAGAATACATCTACATCAAACTATGTAAATTCATAAACACTCCTTTTTCTGTCCATTTTGGCTCTCCATACAGACTAAAACGTATTTGTCTGAATGAACAAAGAGGTCAGATATGCTTGTTCCCTCATATTGTTCTCCGCTTTCTCTGTCATGAAGACATAACTCAAAACCTTTGCTGAAATTCATGTAGTCTGTTCACCATGAACAATACACAGAGTGAAAACTTGACCTCAGAAATCTGCTAATATTTATTGTGTAATTTTTTTTATTTTTATTAAGAAAATAACACTTCAAAGCGCTTAGTTGAGGAAAATAATTTGGAAAAGAAATACAATACGCATAAACAGTATTTCTATATGAAACGTGTGTTGCACAATTGTAGTAGAAATCTAGTCTGAACTCTAAAAATCTTATTTACTTAATTTATGAAAAATCTTCCAGTGAAATTTGACAAGAAGAGAGTGAGTGAGAGCGAAAGAGAGAGAGAGAGAGTGAGAGCGAGAGAGAGAGAGAGAGAGAGAGAGAGGGAAATTGCCTGTGGTGTACATATTCTCATGTCTGATAATCCCGCCCCATGTGTCTGAACGAGCCTCTCCTGACATGGGCGTAATGGTAATTATGGTGATTTACGACTAGTTCCTCCAGTTGCTACCATTATATCACATGGGCTGTGTGCGTGTGTGTGTATGTGTGTGTTTTCAAAGAAAGGAACGGAATGGTTTATAATAATTATGTGTAATAAGAAAGGCCTTACTTTGATTTGGACGAAATGTACTTTATTTGCTCACTTGGCTCAAGCAGTTTTGTCTGTCTTTCTTGCATGATAAAGGCGAGTTTCTCAGGCTTGAGCGTGTTTGCTCCAATGTTTGCCTAATGCTTGCATGTGTATGTGTTGAAGCATTATGTGTGTGTTTGCTTATCATTGTGCATGTGTTTACCTCACAGGATGGGATGAAGGGTAGAAAGGAGTAAACAGGTAAGGAGGTGGTTGGGTAGTGGTGTTTGGACCTCAGCTCCCAGGAAGCTTTTGGTGCTCCAGAAACTTGAGCTCCAGGCTGTTAAAACAATGAGGTGAACACGTGAGACTCTGGCACATGGTGGCTAGGGTTACCTGCTCACACTGCCTCACTCTGAACTTTTGGCCCTGGGAGCAAAGCCTCCCCACCCTTATGACTCTTGTACTACTCCACCTGCCTCCTTGCTCTCTGTCCACCCTTCTTTTGGTCCCTCCCTTTATCTCGCATGTTCTGGTGCATCCTTCTCAAATCATTTGCACCCAAATGGGTTTGTGTCCTTCATGCTCCAACTCCTTATTTCAGTTATTTCAGCTCACACCGTTTTGCCCGGTACTCCTGCTCCTTCCCTGTGCTACAGGCCATTGAGACTAATACTCTTTTTGAGTGAATTGCTCTTCCACAGAATACCTCAGTGTTTTTCATGATTGCATGTTTGCTGTCTGTCTCTCCAGACAAAAGGCAGGCTGGGCCCTCGCCATCAGATCTCCATCAATCCACAGTCCACAGGTGAACTTCCACCAGCCGGGTAAACCTGACTTTCAAGTCTCCCACCCTCACCTATGGGACTGCTGTCCTCTCACCTGTGCAAATATGAAAGAGAGAGAGATTGAAAGAGAGAGAGGGTGGAAAAGAGTGAAATAGAAAGATATCCAGGCCTTTGGTTACTGGGTGGGGCTCAGAAAAGAATACCGCACAGCTGAGCAAACCTCCATAGCCATAGGACTTCACCTGTACACTCTCCACTTTTCTCCTCTCTGTTTTCTCTCTTAATCCATTCTCTCTTTCTATAACCGGCTCCACAGCGATAGTGGGTTAAGGTATTCTTTTATGGCCATTCAATAGAGATTTCCTTTGAGGTTATGGAGTTGATACACTCTCCGATGTCACTTTTGTGCCGTGGTCACAATGTAGAGTGATTTACTGCCTTAGGGGACACATACTCTCTTTAGAAGTGTTCCCTTGAAGGTATTACCTGGATATTATACAGGAAATCTGTTTACAGCAATATCCACACCAGAAGTTTGACTTATTTTTTTGAAATGGTTTTTGCATATTTTGACTATAATCTTGACCATACTACACTAAACCAACTTGATAAGTGACATTGTAGCTGCCCGGTATGAATGGCAGCGTGTTTAATATAGTAAAATTAAACTGAATCTCTGAATGTTCAATAATAACAGTTGAACTGTGTGAACAGTTGAAAGCTAACTTACATGTTAAAAACAGCACTACAAATAGACTACATTTTGTACACATTCCTGAAACGCATGACTACTGAATTACAATGTGTTCATCAACAGGGATGTGCTTGGCTGCTTGGCAAAGCAAAACAAAGATACCCCACACGCTTGCTCATTGCACTTTGGTAAGACAAGTCTGTAGATATGAATCTGGACAGAAACATAAAGCAGAGAAAGTCCTAAGCCGGTGTTGGAACTCAGTTTTGGATGTGTTGATGTAAAAAAACCTAAAGTGATGTACTTTTGAAGTGCCCTTTTATTCAGTATATTAACAAATTAAGTTCTAAAATTGGACAAGTTACTAAGTTGACTTGAGCTGTATTTGGTTTGAGTGTGCCAGGAGCTTTTAGTGATGGTGAGGTAGAAGTGAAGCATATCACAGGGAAGACAGACTCTCACACCTATTTGCTTTCTACCTCTCTTCTCTCGCTCTCTCCTCTGCAGGTTTGGGCCTGAAAGACGTGCCAGACCTGCTGCCAAAGCATCGGCCTCCACCTCACCCTGCAGACATGGCTGAACACACACACACACGCATAAACACGTACACACGCACATACAGTACAAATCACACTTTTATGTGTTTTCAAGCGTGTAAGCAAACTTCTTACTTTCTCATCTTTCCATACAGTCACCGTGCATAAATGCCCAAGCCCCTTTACGGTGCATACACATTGTCTTGCCATCTTTAACTTCTGATTATCACCATCTCTGATGATGGAGTCGTCAAATACTCTCAAGCCACATGTCAGAACTAAGCACAGTCGAGCCATGTTCACACGGTTTTTCTCAACACAAACACAAACACCACGCATGTGTTCAGTTTGTCAGTTGTATCTCAGACATGCCCTATTTTTAAAACCGTACTGTAAGCACACCTACACACATTCTCCCATGCTTGGACACACCCACTGTGGCCCGTGTCATGCTATGACACTGTCCTCATCTCAGAGACCACCCTGCACAGTTGTAATGAAGGAAAAATTTGTCTGGTGAAGTAAATCTTGATACCTGACACTAGTGGTCTTGCTTTAAAGTTGTTTGCACCACCGCCCCTGTTACTTAATTGCACAGCACCCAGCATACTGATTATTGCATGCTCTGAATGAGTCTGGTAATTGCACAGCACATACCTGTTCAGGGTGTAAGCCTATCCGCTGAACATGGGGCCCCTATGTTACATGGCTCACGTTATTTTCGTAACGATAAGATGGAGCCTCCTGTCTGTCACTCACTATCTGTCACTGTCAGTGTCCATTCCCATACTGTGATGCAACTGTGGGACAGTTTTAAAAATGATTTCATGGAAAGGGACCCTTTTTCAGTGGGTGCTTCAATCAGCTGGTGTTTATGAAAAGTTCCATTTAAATAAGTAATAAAACTTATGATAACATACGGCACCAGGATGACCCCTTCAGAAGTTAAGACATGATGATTTCCAGCAGTCATTTTGAATGTGAATCAGTGCACAGTTCTTAAACCTGTAGTTATTTTCATGACATCTGAGTGAGTCAGGCTCTGCATGTGTTTGGATGGTGGTGACGTCTATGTTAGTACAACGCATAGTCTGTAACCACAAAAGCATTGCAAATATCACATCAGGAGATTTTTTCAGTTATTTTGGGTGGTTGATTTGACCAATATTAATCTGTATCTGTAGCTTTAAATCAGAAACACTGCCTACATTTTTCATTGATTGTATCAGCAGCCTGTTTTGGGTCATCATATAGTTGCAAAAGCACTAACTTTCTTATTTTATGTGTGCTTGTGTATTGGCCGTGTAATACAGAAGTATGTTTATGGAAAGGAGCATCATTTATTGGTATTATTCAAAAATAGGGATAAATGGAAAAGAAGGATAGAAGTAAATGAAGGCTCACAGAGATCAGTCAAATTTCAGAATATTTACTTGCTTGTTCCTA
>JAUBNQ010000002.1:14436194-14458867 GCA_032353495.1 Ctenopoma kingsleyae
ATGGAAAAGAAGGATAGAAGTAAATGAAGGCTCACAGAGATCAGTCAAATTTCAGAATATTTACTTGCTTGTTCCTAGGACAAGCAGCTGGAATGAGAAATGGCTACAGATGTTTACATGTCAAACTCGGTCTGAAAACACACTTGCATGTGCATTGTCATCTATTTATAGGGGAAACAACAACACCATATCAATGCTGAAATGAAAAAAAAAAACATTTACATACAATAGCTTGCTTTTTAACCCTGTGTATGTTGCACTATATTATTGGTTGCTTTGTAATAAAAAGTTTAAAAAGCTTTTCAATTTTCAGCAGCCTTCACAACCGAGCCCAAGAAATATGAGAATTTGATGTAAAGATATGGTAGGTATGGAGCAGCATAAGCATATTAGTGGATTGGTGATTTGCTAACTAACACAGAGAGATAAGGGAATCTACAAATTTTCACCAGTGACGATACATTAGCGCCATGTATGTATATTAGAGGTATCATGGTGACAGTAAACTGTATAAATAGCACAGAACTGGCTCATGTGAGCTTTTAATAGACTTTTGAGTTAGTGTGTATGACTGTCTTGCAAATGAAGATCCATTTAAATCTGCTTTTTAAACATCAGTGCCCGCTATACCCCCCCTCCTTTTTTTTTTTTTTTAACAAATCTCCAAGTAGTTGTGAGATGGTGTTGTGTTTGTTAGGAGGTAGTTGTTGTTGTCATTGATAACCGCAGGCCTGTGGCTCTTCCTGGGTGACATTAACAGGAGTTAAAACCTGTAAATCTCCAGGAGACCTCCTTCCTCCCCTCTAATTCCTCCTGGTAGGTTGTCTCAGGGGAGATTTAGAAGGCCTGGAGGGATGTTTCAGTGGATGAGAATGTTTTGCTGAGTGTGTGTTAACCTATGTGGTGAGTGTGTAGGACCGCAGGGAAGGACTGTGGATCATGGCCTTAGGCAAGGTGTATGACCACGGACCACAGGCAGGTAACACCATATGGGGTTACCTTGGCTATGTGTTTAAGTGTGTGTGGTTACACACCCCAGGGGAAAAAAATGCTGCACTCTGACTAACCTTTTCAACAACCACAACCTAAATTAAGAAATAAAAACTCAGCTCTCCTCCTCTCAGCCAGTTCAGTATTTCACAGTGTCACATCTTGTCCACTCTTAATTCCGCCTAAATTTTTAGACCAATGAGGGATTTGCTCACCCTCACCCTGTAACCTAACATCAAGCCCTTGCAGACTCGCCTATCTATTCATCTCCATGACTTCTGTGTCTCAACCTGTGTCTTTAAACAAATCTATAAAATCACTGTTGGTTCTCAACACTGTTCAAACAACTTTTTCAGAGTTGCAACCTGTTTGCTAGCTCCCACTAGTGGTAAAAGTCAGCAATATCAAAGCCAACCTGTGATGGTTAAATAATATTCAGCTTGTCTGTTTAATTCATTTGATATGTAGCAAGGGAGAGAGAGAAGTGTTTTGTTTTGCTGGTATCAATTGAAGTTACATACAGAGTAGTTTAGCATTTACACACATCTGAGGGAGAGGTTTTATTACCCCAAATGATTTAATAAGTGAACCAAAAAACACATGTACTTTCTTACTTTAGTGTGGTGTACATGTATAAAAAGTTGGTGTAATGACTTTTTCCTTTCTCCACATGGCTGTCCTCATTGTGAGTGCATGTTGTTATAGTGCTGAAGTGAATCATTCAGCAGTTTGTGTGATCCCCTTCATGGCATTGTGTCTCCAGCGACAGTCTTTACTGATAATTGAGTAATTACCTGTAAAAGATAGCACTCCTGTGGTTCTGTTCAGCTTTCCAGTCTGTGCAGATCAAATTTTAGCTTGGGAAAAAGCTAAAAACAACAGTTTAGTACAAATCACTGTGCATATGTGTGTGTGTGTTTGTGTGTGTGTGTGAAAGCTTCATACTGTATGCACAACCACTCACTAAAAGACACTATGAAATCACAGGCAACATGAAAGTGTTTCAAAACTCATTTACCAGATCTGACAAGATGATGGTTGGATATTTGAAGTTGCACAGAATCGTAGGATGGTAATTTCACAATCCTTTGTGAGTTTAACAATCCCACAGTGAATGGAAAGTTGTAACAGGCACTTTGTGCATACACTAGTGGCCTCACCCACAATGGCACTTGAAAGACAAACAGCAGTGCATGCGGCTAACTGGAGCTCCACAGCAGAGAAAGTGGTCGTTCTTTTTGAGTTACGGCAGCCAAAGTTCAGCATAATGTCCGTGTCATTACAGCGCAAAGAAACCTTTGTAAATCAGTCCTGTCCCATTCCAGGTCTGCTTAGGCTAATCTCTTTCTCTTAAAGTTTGCTGTGTCAATCTTTCTGTCTGTATCTCTGCATTAAAGGAGATTCACAGCTGTTAAAGCCTGCCTCAAAACAAAAGTCAGGTGCCTGTACATAAATTAAAACTGACTTTGTTTCATTTAAAATCTTTAAAAGACTCTTTTATGGATTTGAGTTGGTCAGTTGAGAGTTATGTTTTTTCAGAATTAAATTTCTTCTTTGATCTTAATGGACAGTTTTTCCTTGCCCAGATGCAGGCAGGGATAGTAACACACAGAGGGAACTTTGCCCTAAAATGACCTAATTTATTAATTCTCTTGGGGAAAATGTTGGATAACTGCCAGACAGTACATGTTGGCACTGCTACGTGGGTTTTGGTGTCTTGTCCAAGCACGTCTTTAAACCAAGAGGAAACGGGACTCAAACCATTGACCCTGGGGTTCGAAGATGACTGCTCTAACAATAAGAATGTAACTTTGATAAATATCTCTTTATGTTGAAATTTATATTTAACTCACACTACTGAAGCCTTAAATTAGCCATCAGCTAACATGAGGCGGAGGAAGGATAAAATCAAGCAAAACCTGTTTCACCATCCATATAGGCACCTGACTGTTGTTTGACATACAATTGTGAACCTATTCATTAATAAAACATCTGCTCATCACCCTCCCTCCTCATGTCTGGTATGGGAAGCTGCACAATAAGGGAACCTCACACATCTTGCTATTTCACAATCATGTAACCTGATTTCTTTTCCTCTATCTTACATTTCTTTTCCACAAACTACCCATTCCAAACTGGGCCTCGAACTAGAACTGAGTAGTACAGGCTGGAATATTGGGTTACGGATGCATTTCCATTCGATTGTTCTAAAAGGGGACAAGAAGAAGTAAACGATATGACTTAAGAGGATCATATTAATGTAATGCACACACACACAATAATGCCACAGGACTTCCTTTCCATTCCCATTAGAAACCACACCCAGGAGGACAGGTAACAGGAGAACACCTTTCACAGGGTCAGATTGGAAGAGGTGGGAAAACCGGGCAAGACTGCTCTCTGATTAGTGTCTCCTCTTCATATTCATCTGTTCGTGTCTTCAGACATTTGCCTCACCTTTTCCTCTTTATTTCTCTTTCACTTTAAAACCAGTTCTTTCTCTTACCAGCTAAAGATCTGATGTATTTTAATACTTGATCATTTGAAATGCCACGTGAGTGCCATATGCCCAAACTGATCAGCCGGTTTTTTCCCTCCAGTGTTTGCCTGAGAGTTGGCTCTCTGAAAGGGACAGTAATATTCACTGATGTAATGTGTGAGATAGGGATCTTTTGTGGGGTGCATTATAAATTGTCACCGTAATGTGAGTGTGCGGGGAGTTGCGTTGAGGGGAGGAGGAGGGACTGACAGGAGGGGTGGGTAGATCAAGCAGTGTCACTGGAATCCACAGTGTTGTGAGAGCCCCATACCTTTCAGCTTCATTAAACCAATTTCACGCCGAGGTGAGCTAAGAGAGGAAGCTCTGAATCTCAGCAGCAGCAACAATGGTGCATTGAAGGGATGAGGCGAAAGTAAATTAGGTACCACTTCACAGACGGCAAATTAAAATCTGAAAGTTGGATAGAAAAAGTTGAGGGTAGATGATTATGTCTTTATTGTGCCCTCCCTCCTCAATCTAGAAAACCCTCCCTTCCTTTTAGCAACCACCTTTGCCCCCCACATCCTCACAAACCAGTTCTCTAAGAAAAAATAATGATCTATTTCTTGTCTGGTAATTGGTTTCTAAGATGCTCCCACTCAAAGACCTGATCTCCAATACCAAGCTGCTCATGGCCGTCCTTTCAGCCACTTAATTTGCTTGAGCTTATCAGTAAGATTTCATATCCAGGAAAATCATATAAATTAAACATTAGTGTATAGGGCTTATTTCTGTGCAATCATTGACCTCCATGGCCATTGAGCTCCTTTATCAGACTTGGGTCCCAGTGTTTGTCAAAAGTGATGTGAAGATTTCAATAAACCCTCTTAGACACAGATTACAGCCTCACACTTGAGAAGTACTTACCAAAATATCTTTGGATAAATGTTGTTATACAAGCCCTTAAAAAGCGAAGGCATTCCTTATGTTTAGACTTAAATTTGGTCAGATTAACAATTTAACTAATTGTGTAGAATGGGAGCAGTACAATAATTAGCAGTGCCACAGATTCAGAGCTCATTTACTTGACAACTGGGCTGTGATCGTCAAAGGGCCTGATTGCACACAAGTGTTGAAAAGGAAATTTTAAAAAGGAGGTAGGTTTTTATTATTAATGGTACAGAAGTAGTGACTCATTTTACTCACTTTATTTTATTCTGACTTAAGTAAGTAAACTCACAAATTAAATTTAAAACTTAAAAATATCCCATTTCAGTTAATTATATTTTTTTTAGCCAAGTTAAAATTAAGAGATGTGACCACTATAACATATTTGAACACCAAAGATAAAAGTACTCACAGTTAAAGTTTCATTCTGTTGCATTGTTATATTATTGTTATACATGTATTGTTTATGACAAAGTACTGCTGCTGCTTTATGTGCTGTTGGTTCATTATACAATAGGTTTTGTATATTAAATCCTTATCTGCAGTAACTTTAGTGATGTAAAAAGTGCATTATTTTTCACTCAAATATTTTAAAGTTGAAGCATAAAATGGAAACCTCAGGAAGTAGCTAGACATACTCAGATTTTAGATGTTTCAGTACAGTGATGTGGGATAAAGAGGGTTAACAGGAGGAGGTGGAGACCCCTCAATATGGCTCCATATATGTTTATTCACATATGTGTATGTGTGTATTTAATGCACAGTAATTGTTTGTGCTATTGTAAATGCCGCTATGGATGCATGCTCTAAGTATATGGGTGCTAAACAGGGCTCTCTTACTGCCTGGTGGGGTCACTCTGGGAGCCAGGGGGGCCCCACACAATGCCCTGGCAGCCGTGTGGCTTTTACTAGACCTCGCACCGCTGGCTTTATGAGAGCCAGACAGACGGATCCCCTTCACGCCATAAAGCCATCAACAAGGGAACAAAGAGGGCAGGTGCTGAGGGCTGCATTGAGAGCTCACCTGCACCCAGCGGGGGAACAGACTGTGTCCAGCCAAGCCAAGAGGCCCTCCACATTCACATCCCTACTTACCAGGCACTAACAGGCTAGTGTGGATCCGCCACCAGAAAGGAACCATTTATCTTCACAGACAGAAGCAGATCCTCAGCTGATAGTGTACATGATGACATATATGCACTGCATATGCTGAGGCAAATGATTTTGTTCAATGAATGTTGGCTGCTGTTGGACCCAAAAACAGGCTACAACAGGTTGCCGCTAAACTCTGTAATTATCAGCATTTGACAGGTAGCGAGAGTGAGGGCTCTGGGAGCCAGCCAGTTAGGACTGCTTTCCAGAATTTTTTCAAGAGGTAATTTTACAGGATGTCAGATATCAGGTGTTTGTGTGTATCATAGGAAAGATTTACATAATAAGAAATTTCAAATAGAAGGTTAAGATAAGGAATTAGGAATTAGAGGGACTGGTAGGACCTCAAGAAGACACTGTAAAGCTGAGGCAGATGGTAAAGCTTAGCAATAGCCCAGACCCCGGCCACAGGTAGGCATGGCGTCAGGCAGGCAGGCTGTCAGCGGGGGCAGACTATGAGCTCTTTCCCCTGCTGAAGTGACAGATGTGTGGTGAATCTTTAACTCTGCTAGTTCCCCACTGTCACCGCATCTGTCCCTGCACTCCACAAAGTTGGCTCAGCCCCCTCCTGTGTCAAAGAGCCGACTAAAAAGAAGAGCTATCACTGGACTTATTGATTAGTCCAGACTGCCCTGCCTGGCTTCATTTAATGACCTCTGGGAGTCATTATTGAAAAGTTATTGTCTTTGTGATTAGTTCACACTTTCCCCTACCATATGGGAATCCTCCTGTTGCAACCTCAAGGGTAAAATTCATAATGTTCTGTAGAATAAAAGCAGCACTTGTTGACTAATTAAAAATACATCTACAGACATTTGATTTTTGTTTGCATATTTACTCAGCTTTTTCAAAAATGAGGTCATGCTGGGGGACATGTTCAACATCAATAACATAACAAGAGGCCAGCATATGCTTTCAACTGAAACAACAACCCCTTTCATTGTCTCAATTTAAATCCTACTATTGAAAAACATATCACTGACAGTATAAATGATACATCCCACGTTATTCTCATTTATACATTGGGTCTAATCTCCTCAGATGGCCCAAATGGCAGGGACAGTGTCCCTCTCTCTTTCCCCACTCATCCATGGCACTGGCGAGAGATGGTTTATTTTAATTCAAAATTAGCAAAACAAAACAAGGGCAAGAGGATCCCTGAATGGGGCCCCTTTCTCCGGGAGCTCCTGTGCCGTTGAATAATGCATATGGGAGAAAGTAAACAGCAGCCGTGGGCCTTGCTGGGGGAACAATGGGCCGCACACAGCCCAACCAGGGCGCCTGATTTTATTACTGGCCTGTCAATCCCCCCAGCCTGGGAACTATGGGACCTAGGCCAGGCAGCAGCTGCTGACCGCTCTCCACTGGCCCAACACACCCAACAACCTGCAGGATACAACTCTCACACCACTGCATACCTCTACTGACTGCACTGCCCACTACTAATCTGTCCATTGATTTGCTCAGAATGGTTGCAGATGAAAATGAAAGAGGACAGAATTGAATCCATTTCCTGTTTCACTGGACAATCCATTTTATCTGAACCAATAGGGACTTTATTTTGAAGGATAGCATGTGGGAAAATGTGATGTGAAAATGTATGTGTAAATTTATTTGATTAAATTTCAATCCTTCTGTGAAATGGAATTTGCAATTGAGTGAGCAATTTCCTTCACACATCTCATATGATGGTACTCTAAAGATATAATTTTCTTTTAACTTGCTGGGTTTTAGATCAGCTCTATCCCATCTCCAAGGCTATGGTCTGGGGTCACTGTGGCCACCTCTAAACTTTTTCCTTCCGCTAGAACATTCTTTGTGTGTGTGTTCCCTCTCTGGGCATTTAGATTCTGGTCTTGCTTCTGGCTTCAGCCAAGTCCCGGTTGCCATGCCGACTGGCAACTGGTCTCCCAGGATGAGTAATGATGTGATGTGGCTGTGCTCTAAAGTCCCAACAAAGACCTTATTACCGCTGCAGCACCTCATAACACACTATTGTTGTCAAGTGCTCCTGATATTAACCTGCCTGCACCAGGGCTTCCTCCCTTCACAGAGGAAGTGTGTGTGTGTGTGTGCGTGTGAGTCTGTGTGAGTGTGTCTCTGTGTGAATACAATCGTGTAAGCATTTTGGGAGCTATTGCTGATGAAAGTTGACCAAAAAAAGCCACACAAAATTTTACACTGAATTTTGTAGATATTTTTTGTGCTACACTGAGATTCATGATTTTATGCTTTGTTGGCTACTTACGTAATTAATTTGATTATTTAAATTAAGTTATTGACTTTGGCACTTTCATTTTAATTATTAAATGTTTGTTTACATATATTTAAACACTGATTGTATAACAACACTGATTTTATATGATCAGTGTTTAGGCTTTGGTTCACTTGATGTGAGTATAAACCAGCATTTCTAGTCTGCCGTAACAAATCCAAGATCTCGTCACATAAGCAAACAGCATCCCTGAGACTGTGAACCATCCACAGTGGTCAGACCCCACTCAAGTGTGAACTGCCATTAAGGAGAACTGTGTATGTGTGTGTGTGGGGCTGTGTGTCATTTAGGCAGGGTGATGCCACAGGATGTTAGAGTGTTTGAGTTAGTTTAACAACATCCTCTGATAGAGACACCACAGGACTCAGATGAGGTGAGAGATAAGAAACAACTGTGATCCAGGCATTCACCCCGGCCATTGTCCTGCTTATCTGTAATGTAGCACTATCTGTTAATAATAGGGAGGAGAGAGGACTAGATGAAGGGAGGGGTTGTCATTGATAAAGAACAAAACCTAATTTTTTATTAATTAAGCTCTGATTTTGGGAAACTTCGCTCTACTACAGCAGACTTTAACCTCTTCATAACGTGCACTAGAGCAGCAAAATAACTTTATTTATGATAAATCTGTTCATAAATAGATGTTGTATGACTTCATATATTGTGACATGAGATGGCAAACATCCCAGAAATGGCAGAACGGTCATATTGATACAGATATCTGTATATGCTCACACAGGACATGCATCTATTCATTACCCAGTTATCACGTTCATTAAGTATATTATTCTGATGGGTGCAATGTGCTGGTTTCAGAATGGAGCTCTCTTTGTTTCAGCCAGATGAGGCGTACACTCAGGTACGTCACACAGGATGTCTTGTCCTCTCCAGTTTCCATCGCCCCAGCCGAGTAGGGGTGCACCAAGGAGGTTATCAGGACAAAATCACTACTACAGCTCCAGACTCCACCAGGAGGACGGGGGGTGGGTGGGTTCTGGCCCTGCGTACATCACTGTCGCCGTGGGAAACCACATTCATCAAATAAAGTCAAGCATTTACCTGTGTGGCTCAGGTGACAGTGGAGGAGGGGCAGGCGGACTGACAGAGGGGGAGATGTAGGTGGCCCAGGGGTGATAGAGTAACCCTGACCCTGTTGAGGTAGTGGAGGGGAGGAGGGTGGTGCAGTGGGAGAGATGGCCACTGTGGGCTTGGCTGGCAGCACCCCGTGGCCTGGCCCTCTGTCCTGAGGGCAGACAGGGGATTGTGGGAATTTAGCCTTCATCTAAGTGAGCCAGGTGTCCCTTGGGAGATGGTCCCCTTTCCAGGAGCATCAGCAGTGCTCTTCCACCTTTTTCTTTCTCTTCCCAGTAATGCCATGCAGGACTGGGAGAACAAGTTCAAGATCTTCGTCTTTTATTTTGTTTATAAAGAGGTAAAGATTAAACACCAAAGTGTAGTTTACATCGTGTTTGACCGTGTGATTTGTAAGTGCCTTTGTAATTCAAATTCAGTTAGAGTAAAAAGTCAAGTTATGATGCTATAACTTCTGCTGTTGGGTAGTAATTCTTTCATTTATGTTTGTATATTAAAAAATACAGAAATCTTTATTATTTATCAGAATTTTAGTGACATCCTTTACACAGCAATATAAAAAAAGCCATGTATTTATTTAGATTTGTCTGGACTCAACATTCACATTAGTCTCCAAGTGTGCATGCATGTGTGTCATCTGTAAAATGTGCTCCACAATGATCATTGGCTATGGCCATATTTCATAGAAAAACTCTTATTTCAATATTCTTAAGGAAGTAATTAAAAATAAATCACCGCCCTCACATTTATTAGAAACTCTGTTATGGAAACTGTAGATTAATTAATTACACTCCAAAGTCATTAAAAGTAGACTACTTCTCCATTTTAATTACAATCATTCTTTAATATGATCGCTTTGAGAATTCATCATATTTCTCATACCCTAATGAAGACAACTTCCATTGCAAATATCACACGACTCCTGTGACATATGACATATTTATATTCAGGTTCCCCTGAATAAATCACTCCTGTGACAAAGCAAAACAGAGTTCAAGACACCTTGGCTGATAAGCAGGATATTTGGTTACACCTGGTGATATGTAGATAAGATTAAATTTGAGACAGAGGATGAGGGAATGGAGGAGGAGGCGGGGGGAGATAAAGGTTTCCTCAATAGTGCATGAAGAACAACATCTAAGGTGGTTGTGGCAGAGGCCAGGGGGTTGTCAGAAGAAGACTTGGTCAGACTATGGTCTGTGTGCACAGGGTAGACGCAGAGATGGATGTTGGGGCTCAGGTAAATATAATCCTTGGATTTAGACTGAGACAGTGTCAGGACAGTGACAGGGGCTGCTGAGAATCAGGCTAAGTAGATGGTCGAGGGGTCAAAGGGTCATGTTTACCTGCAGCAGGTATTTCCTTTAGGAACTGATAAGACTTGGGGAGGGGAAGTGGTCTGTTCCAGGTGAGTGCTGAGGGGCCTGCAAAATGACACCACACACAGTCCTCACCTAAACCCCCTCTCCCCTTCAGGCTCCACCCCTACACACACACATACACACACAGTTTATCTTTATACCTCATACTTGTACCTCCTTTTGTTTTTTACATGGTTGCTACATAAGACACAATCCTCATTTAAAATATTGTGCCAGATGTTTTTGAACTTTCCTTTACATCTGATGTCTACTCAGGACTTCATGTCACAGAGCATATGTGTTATGCCCTTTTTGGGTTGTGTTTTTGTTATAATAACAAGAAAACAAGCATTTCTACTGTAAACTGTTTTATGGCATAAGATGAACTTGTGCATTTTCTAAGTTTGTTTGGTGTCTAAATGAAATGAGTTTTTGAATCTGGGCACTACTTCTTTCAGGTGTGTCACTGGAGCAGGCAGCTGGGATATGGCTGAGGTGTCACCTTGTTTGTTTTCCTTCTCTCTTCCTCTTCCTCACCTGGTTCAGCTCTGAGGCCCTGCCCCAGGTGCTGAGAGGAGTCAGTGAGCTAGAACATGTTAACAAGCATAACCTCGACCACTGTATTGAAAGACACACACACTCGCTGCACAGGGGGTAACTCGGGTGTGAAGAGCTTAGGGCTTGTACTGCTTAATCATATTTTTTGAGTGGTAAAAATGTGAGAAGTTTTAACCACTGCTTTTAGACTTTTCCATTAATTGTGAAAATCAACAACATGGTTTTGTCATCATGGGAACCAAATGTCTAATTAAACAATATTTATTATATTTCCATTATCACTGTCTACAAAGATCTATACTCTACATATGCAGTAGAGCATAACAGATACTTGTGTATATATAATGTAAATATAAGTAGGACACATCACATAAATTGTGTATTGTGTGAGATTTGGCACATTTGTGTATGTATCACAGAGAAAATATGTGTTGTACCTGTATTGTAGAAGATTTTTGGTGTCTCTTTTCAAGAGCTTAGCATATCTTTTATGAGCAAAGGAGTTGAAAGTGGTGTGTGAGGTAGGTGTATAGTGGTACACTACTTCTCTATTCTCTTCTTCTCCACCTCCTCAGGCCCTCTCCTCCCCTCTTCCATCTCCACAGAAAGCCTCATTAGCACCAAGGAGCTGCTGAGGTAGCACACGGCTACCATTGTGGTCAATCCAAACATCAGGTCCTCTCCATCCGCGCCCCTCACTTCAGAGCCCCCAACCAAATCCTATTTTCAGGCTCCGCAGCTGCCCTGCTCTGCCAGAGCACTTAGCCATGTCATTCTATCCGGCTTTCCAGGCTTCTGAGGAAACAGGCCTGTTTTGTGCTTGGCAGTCTCTGATATGACTCCAGAAATGGAAATGAAGCCATGGATCTTCATTAGGAGAGGCAGGTGTCCACAGAGACCCAGTCCAGGTGAAGGAGTGGGGAGGGGGTGGCTCAGTGAGCAAGGGCAAAGCTGGGTGAGGGGAATTGGATTGGTGGGGGTTTCGATCCTTAAAACCCAATGATGGGCCTCGGTTACCCCCCCATACACTCATACACACACACACACACATACACACTTTTTTGCCATCGTCCTTGCCGCCCCACCCCGCTCCTCCACCCCAGCACTTAATTGCCCATGTAATGAGCTGCAGTGAATGGGATTACTTGTGTGGAGGCACTTGAGGACCCTGTGCATTGGGGGCACCTCCTGCAGGCCCTCATCTCCAGGGAATACATTTAGGATGATGTTTTCTATGAATCGCAGGGGCAAAAACCTCAGCTTTCCTCGCTGCATCTGGCCCAGTTGCATTAGGCCCTCCAAAGCTCTCCCCTCCTCCCCCACCCTCTCACCCCCTTCTGGGCCTTTTGTTTCCTTAATTATTCATTACAGAGAGGTGGCCTTCGCTTTGAAACCTGTGGAGGTGGATGAGGCTTGGCGATGACCCACGAAGCACCAGAGCATCCTGGAGCCTGAGACATGTCTTTGTGACAGGACACCTGTTATTTCTCCATCCTCGATCACCTTCACCCCCTCGTCTCTAAGCACACATCAACAATTCAGAGGAAATAATAATATCCACACATCTTTGTGTGCATTAATGTGTAACATATTACATAACAATAATGACCATCTGTCCTTATTATTATTTAATATTTGGTAAGATATTTTTCAGTCATTGCAGGATTAGTTTAACGTTTACATTTTGAATTATGAAAACTACAATAATTAAGGCAAATGCAGGTGTTTCATCATGACTAAAATCAGTGACACACCCAGAAGTCCTCCCGTTTGGCTGCTATGCAAATATTATTTTGTGAGTTCCTCAATAAAACAGACAGTGTTTTTTTCTGCTAATGTGCGAGTAAAGGGTGAAGAAGCACTCTCCATGGTGCCCTGGGCTGCTTCTCTTCTCACGCTGTTTTTGGTAAAATATTAGCCCCCGCATCCCTTTGCAGGGCGGCTGACAAATAGAGGGCTGTTGTCCCCCTTCTCTCACAGGGCTGAGGGTTAATGATCCCAGTTTTGGGGGTTAAAGCCTGCCAGTAGGCTTTTCTCCTACACCCCAACAGATGTTGCTAGGACTTTAATGTGGTTATCAAATCGGAGTGCCCTCTGAGCCCCAGGAGCTCATTGTGTGTTGGTGCATTCCAAGGCCTCGCCGTGGTGACAAGGCATCCCGGGGGCCAAGCTGAGCTCCCGCTGAGTCTTCCAGTAGCCCCTCAGAGCTGACAGCTAGGGCTGCCCCTTTCCCCATACCACCTCCGCCAGGCCCTCTCTCTTTCTGTTCCTGATCCTGTCCCCTCAGTGTCATAAAGTCATCCTCTGTCTCCCCTCTATCCCACAGTGGCCCGCACAGTCACACTGCTCTCACAAACAGGCCCACTCACTCTCACTAGCCCACTCACATTTTTGGTCACACATGTTCATGTTGCCTAGACACACATCCACCTACAGTGACTGCAAACACAAAATAAATAAATGTATTTTAATGCTTAATATTCTTTAGTTTATATATACTTTATGTTGTACATTATATTTACATGTACATCACTTCATACAGTAATTATTCTAATTATTCTAGATCTTACTGACCTGCAGGTAATTCCATCTGTACAAACTCAGTCTACGCAGCTAAACATTGTTCAAATCCAAATAATTTTATTTTAAATTTAAAAGTTACAAAAAAATTAAAAGTCAGATATATGCATATTTCACATTGGGAATATGTAAACAATGCACAAAACTGCTGTTTTTAATTTTGTTTACAGAATATACATTACACGCTAGCAGATTTATAATATGTGTGATACCATCAACTGATGTGAAATAAAGATTATGTTCCTGAACTTAAAACTACTTAAGATGTATAATTGGGAAAACAGCGGGAGAAGAAGCAACAAGGAGAAAAGAGTTTGAAGCTTTATTTACTTTATACAATTATTTATTAAATATGTGCCCTATTAGACTAGTGTAAATAAAATATTTAGTGGGAATATACACTTACAGACGGCACCTAATTATTTCTATTTCTTTCATTTTGCATAATGACTCAAACATTTATACACTGTTCTCTGTCAACAAAGAGCACACACTGTGGTAAACAGTATGGGACAGCTCATTTGTAATTGTAAACAGATAAAGTGTTCATAGGTGTCACAAATACCTCCCAGATGAATAGGTCATGGTCTTGGAGGCGATATTGAAGCCCTGGGGTCAACCTGGCCTTTCTCTGCACTTCTGTGAATATACAGTATCAATGCCAGCAGCTGTGGGATTGTTTGTACACAGATGCAGGAGTGCTTGATGATAATTGCCTTGCAGCTGCACTCCGGGGATGGAACTGAGTGTTTTTTTCTCCTTGGTGGCTCATATTGTGTGTGAAGCGGAATGTGGGAAACAGTCGCAATTAAAGTATTCTGTAACTCAATTAAGGACTCTTCCCCCCTTCCACAGTCCCTCCCAGCTTTAACTGTTATCCTACACCTATTCCTTGTTAGAGGAGCCTGCCTATCTGAGAGCCTGTGGCCTCTGCAGCCTCACTGACCTGGCCTTGGGCCTTCAGTGTTTAACTAATGTCAGAACTGCCTGTAGTGAGAAATAGAGATTTGTTATGTGGAAATGTGGTGGTAAGAGGGAATATGAGGTGGAGAAAAGACAGTGGAGTGGAACAAATGGAGAATTGCTGTTCCACAGAGGGCTGTGAACCTGGTTACTCAGAGGTGAATCATTCATTATATCCATGAGTCATTTTTCATAGCCTGTTATCAACTCACTGTGCACAGAAGATGGATGGGTGACAATTACACTGATGAAAACCTCAAATATACTTATTGGCAGAAATAAAATGTTTAAACAAAATTATTTTACAATTATTTTAAAGTTTGATTTTTCCTATTAAAACTAATTTATAAATCATGAAAAAGAAATCACAGGTTTTACTTTGTAATATTTTCTAAATATTTAAAAATGTGATATTAATATAACCAAATTTCACAACAAAATTCATGCCTTTTGTTCTTATTCCCCAAAACTACTGCAGACTGGATGCTAGGAAATATATCAGAGTGGTTTGAACAATGACAGGCAACAATCAAGGTGCTCAATTAACTGTATAACGATTAAGACATCAATTACCAAATTGATTGATGAGGCCAAATGATCCGATTCATTTTCTCCATCCAGCGTGAAAACTGAGAGCAGCAATATGAGCAAATTTGTTGATTAATGGTTTCAATGTGCAGGAAGCCTTTCGTCCTTAATTTTCTGTGCAAGTTAAAATTATAGAAAATTGGTGTAAATAATATATATAAATATTTAGAACATTATATAAAAATATGTACAAATTAAAATAAATATTTAGTAAAGGGGCATTATAGAGCTGACGTTATATGTTATAAAGTGAAAATTAAAGTTTAAAATTGTATAAATAGCCATAGTCATAAATACTACTATTTATTTTCCTCACTTAATACTTTGATTGTATAAAAGAAGTTAATGTATCAAATGAATGTATTTCTTTTCTCTGTTGCCATTGATGTTGATGATGTTCCTGTGCCCCTCTAACAATGGCCAAAACAATGTTTGAAGAGTGCCTTGAGACCAGCTTGGACTAAGGATTTAGTTTTTATTCTGTTCATGTTGTCAATGTGTAGAGGGATAATTGAAGCGATCCTTGACTATGGGATCTATTTATACAGAGCATAATTCCCTCTGTATTCAGGCATTATCATGGTGTCAGAACAAGCACAATAGCACAATAAGGTCAATATAATGAAACTCCAAAACAATATGGTGTCATTCATATAAAAAAGTGAGCCACTCCCAGATTGTTTGCTCTTGAAATTGCGGTTTATATTACAAACTCATTGCATAATGATATTGTAATAAACATACTTTCATATACAAACGCAGTTCTTTGGAACATCTTACCAACAAGTATAGCTATATATTTAAGTTATAATAACTTTTACAAAAACTCTAATTAAAGTCTTTTAAATGTAGGAAAATAATGTTTGTTATTTGTTGTATTTGAAGGCTCCTTAAGTTTTTTGTTTGTTTCAGTTCTACAGAAAATCTAAAAGTTCTGTTCAGTTATCAGTTGAAGATATTACCCCTTTTTGTAATATAAATGTTCTTAAATTTATCACTGTTGCATTGTTATTAGTAATGGCAGTTGTGGTAGTTGTTGTATTGTTGTAATCAAAAAATAATTACTATTTTATTACTAATACTAAACCTAATTTTATTTGTTCAGCTATGACTTAATTTCTTTATTTTCAGTTTACTGTTATACTCAAGAGCACCTGGAGCCAAAATTACATCAGTTATCTGCTTTTTCCCATTAGCAGTTTGACAAATACCCTCTTTATAACAGACCCATATCATTCTGCTTGACTTTCCCCTGGGCCTGAATTCAGTTATTGATTGCCTGTTCAGTTTCACTTGGAAAAGGTTGATAAAAGGAGGTTTTCACTTTCTCAATTCGATGTGACAGCTCCCTAACAAGAATAATGGAAAGCTCCCATTCACAGGCAAATCAAGCTAATCCAGCGTGCCCCTCCAGTCTCAATGGAGAAGTCACAGTCCTTCCCGGCCCATTCCATCACAAGCTTCTCTCTTAAGAAACCTTCAAAGTTAGCCCAACTCCTCCAAAAAGACAACATCGCTCTTTGTATGCCCCTCTCACTCACCATCAAATGGATAAATAGGTCGATAAATGTATACAAAGTCAGAGGGGAAACAAAACTGAAGCATATAATCGGTTTGTTTTTATGTGTAATCTAATTTGGCTGATTCCCACTCCTCAGTCTGTTTGTTTTCAGTGGCTGATGGATAGATAATATCAGACCTGTTGGTGTGAAAACACACTGGTCCAAATTAAAATAGCAGATGTTGAATCACATAATAAATAAGTAAGGCACACTTATTTGTGTATTATTATAAAAAAAAACATAAGCTCTGAAAGTGTTTCTTTTGGCTGAAGTGTCTTTCGGTGCAGTGGCATGTGTGTGGTATTAGCAAGGCTCCCCTCTCCTCTCCTGTTCTTTACAGGTATGAGCTCCAGCTTTTCTTCTAATCCTTTTTCTGGGCAGGGACCAGGTGACACAAAAGAAAAAGGTGTGTTTATATCTGTGTGAGTCACAAGGAGTGTGAGCATGCAAGCTTTATTTATGTGGATATGTGCATTCATATGTGTGTATGGTGTGTTAGAAATATATATTTCAAAGCAGATACAGAGATATTAATAGGTTTATGGGTAATTTGTAGTCTCTCATTATGACTCTGTGAATATTACAATACGCCATCGGGTGTAGCTGGACACTAAAAGTGGCTGGAAAACTACATAACAGTATAATCTAAAGTCTCGTCTTTATATTAGCCACTGCAGGCTCATTAATAGGGTCCTCCGAAAACAACAAAGAAAAGGTGAAATAACATAAACACACTGTAACTGCTTGTATTTACATTTTTAAGGACCGCTTTGGGCAAGTGACTGCACAGATCCCATTCATGTTTGACTTTACAAGACGGAACAATGACTTTGGTTAGACCATTAATGCCGCAGGTTCAATCTCATTCTGCTTTTAGATGAGAGAAAAGGGAGATTAACATGATTTTGCTTTATCCACCACATACAAGCCTCAAAACCATAAAACACAACCCAAAGGCATCCCTGTTCTGTGCTGAATGCACACTTGTTACTGCTCTCAATTCAGCTTTCAGCCTCCTCTAAAGAGACAAGGCCCAATCACAATATTGTCAAGGCTCTGTTGGTTTTCTGGTTCAAATCCTTGTTCACGCTGTTTGCTGAGTACTCATCTGCTGTGACAGCCTTCAGACAAACAGTGAGTCCTGAAAGAGGTCTCCCACAACCAGATCTTTCCTGCTGGGCAGCGGCTGAAATGCTCCTTTCTCTTTCCATCAAGTGGAACCCAGGCTATTGAGTTGGCCCCTGGGATCCCTCCATTGAGGTGAGCTATGGGCCAGTGCTTCACCCCTCCTTGCCCTGGGCCACCCTCATTCTCACAGGACACCTGTACCCCTAAACCCCATCGTGGGAACCTCCTCGCTGCCTCTGCCACCTGAGCTGCTCACTGTGCCAGCTGGGCACATCTGACGACATCATCAGGAGTCGAAGCACACAGAGAACGAAGATAATCACAGCGTGCCAACTTGATTGAGTTCTTACAACTATATACTGGCAAACTGTCGTGATCACTGAAGTTAGAAAGATTAAAGAATCTCTGCAGAAGTTGTGAATCAAACTTGTGTCAGTTTGTGATCTATAGCAACCATTTAAGATTTGCATATCTGAAAAATACACTCACAAAAAAACATTTGCAGCCTCAGATCCCAGTTCTGCCTGCTTACACACAACCTCCCTCATGTACCCCTACCCTCTAAATCTCCATGGCACACTGCAAAAAATGGCATCAATTAATCAACATTCATGAATCGTTTACTTGAGCTCCCCTTTGTGTGCTGCAGGGCCTAATCCAGACAGAGACCAGGCTGTTTTGCAGCAGTGCAGACTGCGTCACTCCACCCTTTGTGGGAGAAACCCATCAACTGGTGTTTCAGGGAAATGTCTCCCCCCACTGAGAGCCTAACCTTCCCCCTCTCTCACCCTCTTCCTCTTGTGCCCCCTCAGTACTCAGGGCAGGAAGCTCTATCTCTTAGAGGAGGCCATCCATCTATCTTGCCTCTTCCAATCCAATTCACAGCCGCTTCACATGTATGAAGACATCTGTCCATATTTGATCAGATATTCCATTTTGCTGCAAATGATCCCACCCTCCATCCCCACCCATGAAGGAGGCAGCTATTTAAATGTGCTGATACTTTCCTGCATAATAACCTGCCAATTCTTTGCCTTGCAGAAGAAGCAAGTTTAATTGGGCTGTGCATTTAGAGCTCTTCTACAATTACACAATTACAGCGGAGATGCATTTCTGCACGTTGCGATGTTTGCCCCAATTTACTGCACTTTTCATACAGTTTAACTCTGGTTCCCTTTTCAGAGGATGCAAATTTGGCTCATTTGGCTTCAAATGAAGCATAATTGCTCATATTGAAATCTACACCTTTCTACAAGAGGTTCCTGCCAGTTAGTTCTCATTAAACCTAAGGAGAACAAAAATTCCCAATTTCATTTCAGCACACATGCCATCTGTATCATCTTGTGTTAAAAGCAAGGAAATTGGAGACAAAATGAATGCTGAGTGCATGGATGGAAAACTTAAAAATCAGTTTGTTCAAGTTAGTGAGAGCAGAATAACCTTTTTTTCCCCTTGAAGCCTGTTTTTTAAATTTCTCAAAGGTAGAATGAATTGGGAATTTAGCAGGAATGTTTGAGTTAAAAAAAAACTAAGGGACACGGGTGATTGAAATTAAAGCTATTTTCATTGTTTTCAAATAGAGAATGTGCTTGCTGTGTGCAACTTGAAAAAGCATTCAATTAAGTGCAGCCTAATTAGTTCGAAGGGCATGTACGACTGGCCTCTCTACATTCAAAAAGCAGAATGGTGTGTCAACCCTGACATGTGATCACCATCAATGTTTTCCACTCCTTCCTCTTCTTTTATATCACTGTCTTGAAAGTTATAGAAAAAAAACTCTTTTTCCAAAGGCCCTCTGAGTCTGAAGTGGTGGCCTGAGCCCACTGCAAACAATGCCTTACCAGATACTGTTTAAATTCATATCCGCTCTTTCTTTCTTACAGGAGACAACACAACAAACCACTGACCCACTGATACACAATTAGAAGTGATGCGGCAGTTAAGGCTACAAGCAACTCTGTTTAACAGTCTGTCTTTGACCCTCCAACACTGAATAAATATAATGCCCCCAATGAGAGTAAGACACTGAGGTGGAGTGAAAAGGGAGCTGGGGAAGATTTTAAGCCACAGATAAGTAGTTAAAGACCTTTATAGAGTATAACACCATTATCCCTGCTGAATAAAAATAGGATTTAGTGTTTTTTCCACTTAATTTAAATCAAAAGAGTCCCCACCTTACATATTGCACTGGTAATGTAATGGAGAGAGACCCACAAAAAAGGCTTTGTGGCTCTGACACCTCCTATAGTGGGACTGTGTTGTCCTGTGAGCAAAAGGGAGAGAAAGGTTTTTCTTCCCTGCGCTGCTATCTGCTAACACATTCTAATTGATGCTGCTGCATTCCTCCACTGGATGCATTCAGTGAATAACGAGCCTTGGGCTGAATACCCATGAATTGGTCCCCACCAAGCAAAGCAGTAAAGCCTTTGGCCCCCCATCCCTTAGCCTCCCTGCACCGCCACCATCGCAACCACTACCAAGCACCACCTCCCCTCCGAACCTTCCCCAAAGCTCTACTCTAGCTTTACCGCCCATTAAAGCATGACCATTGTGCAGAGATGCAGTCCACAAAAGCTGTCAATCTCTCTGGGTCCTCCAAAGCTTGGACTCACACAGTCTGGAGTGACAGACCTCCCCCTGCACCCCCAACCCACCCCTTTTCCCTAAAATCCTCACCCTGAAAACTTCTCAGCTAACTATCCCCCACCACCCTCTCTCTCTTGCTTTCTCTCCCTCTCTCGCTCTCTCCAGCCCCAGCGCACAAAGCATCAATCTGTCTTCAGCCCCAGCACCCTTGGCCCTTTGTCCCATCTGCAGGTGCCTCTGAAAGCACCCACGGTCGCCCCAGCCTCTGCACACGCCACGCCTAGTCCAGGGACAGGAACTGCTGACAAAGGCCCAGTGTGGGAATGAGGGATGCGTGGAGGGAGGGAAAGGGGTGTTAAAGGGGGGCTGCTCTAAGACAGATGGCTGGGGAAGTCTCCCAACTCCTCCAGAGGGGCTGTCAGTAAATTCAGTACTACGAATAAGACGCACAGGGGAAGAACCAGTAAAGGAATGCCCACTAAAATCAGCAGCTACTGTACACTTCATACAGGACCAGGACACCAGACCAACAGCTCTATCTGGTTATCCAATACTGTCGTCTCATATAATTTATACATTTAAAAAGAAAATTATTTTAATTGGACAAGGGAAATGTTAAATATTTAAACGATAAAAATGCCTCAGATTTCACCTAAAATGTTATGACTATAAAAAATCATATTTAATATAATTAAAATATTGTGGTTATATTAAATTCATCAGTACTAATAAATTGCCTCCAATGAAGAGAAAAGAAAAATAATCACAATCTAATATCAGATTGAAATTATTCGTATTGTCCCCAGAGATTATTATGCCCTGAGCCTTGCTATTTTTCTAAATAAAATTACAATTTATATGCAATTACGTTGAGGTATAAATTTCATTTTTACTGCCAGACACAACTGACAATATTGAAATATATTAGGACATGATGACTGTATAAACAGTTTGAGCAAAATATGTTGTTGTTTTTTATATGCATGAACAAACATTGTTTTGAGTTTTGATTTCATTCTGCATTCATGTAAAAAATCTGAAACATAACCTTCAGAAGGCCAACCAGCTTGGATGTTGTGTAGATATGTAACATTCATCAATTTCAATCTTTTCAACAATTCTGACAGTTCTCAGAAAACTAAACACACATCCAAGACTTCTGGCTGCAATGAACAAATCTAACTTTAAACAAACTGTAATGATCTCTCCAAGCTTGATTAAAATTTCTTTCTTAAGTGCAACAAGTTTGTGACATGTTTTTGATGTTACTACACTGACACCATGTGAAGAAACATTGAATTACAGCAACCAGTTGCTCCTGTAAGTTAAGGTTTGCATCACAGATATGACTGTAAAAGTAGGGGGGCAAGCACTGTACATGCGGGCCCCTCACCACCCCACCCACTCCCCCCTAAAAAAACCAAAAAAAAAAAACACTTCTGTATGAAGGACCACAAGTGTCATGGAATAAATAATACAGGATTTTGAATTGAATTATAGTATTTTTGTTCTTGAATGAATAATACATTTTTCCAATATAAATTTTATATAATATAAAATGGCCATAAACTATTGTGACCCTGCAGCAGTTTATAGTTAAATATCTCACTTTGTATTACTTTATGAGTTACATTTTCACAGGCATCAAACCAATCCTTCTGGCCAAGAAAGCAAATTCAGTGACATTAAGTTGATATATTTTTTAGAGAAAAGAAAATAGATAAAGCTAAACAGGCACTAAAATGGCCTGGTTGTGAAATAATATCATCAAATTGAAATCTATTGCATTAAAGAAAGCTTAAATCTTGGCTAGGATACTTTATTGTATTGATATGAGCCACCTTAAGAGTTCTAGAAATGTCTAATATAATGTCTGTGAACCTCAACCAACCAAAAAAAAAGAAAGAAATCCAGCTGCCATGACTCAACTTCCAGATAATAATATAATAATGAGCCTATATGTTATAACTGTAGGCTACGTGTTATATAGAAGATCTTATTTCTGCAAATGGCCATACTCTGCTTTAAATTAAGCTATTCATTTACATTCAATGCTCTGTTCTACAGGAATTCTACAGGGAAAAGAGATGGTTTATCTAAAATTGTAACAAATAGTGAAAAAAGAGTCAGCATTTCTGCATTTGGCCACATGGTGGAGATAGAGTCCAGCTTACAGCTGTGTAAATGTGCAATGGCAATCATGGGATGCGTCAGATGGCTCCTCTTAAGGCAATAATGAATTTTTTCTGACTGCTTTCATTACTTGTACTGCCTTTAAAGGCTCATATAATATGAACATGTTTATCCCTTAGACTGAAATAGTAAAAAAATTAAAAAAGTAAAATCATTGAGTGACTATGAATTAGATTTTTTGAGTTTTTCTCTCCTTGAATCTGTACATTTATTAAACT
>JAUBNQ010000002.1:14475696-14487269 GCA_032353495.1 Ctenopoma kingsleyae
TGTGTGTGTGTGTGTGTGTGTGTGTGTGTGTGTGTGTGAGGAAGATTATTTTGTCCACATTCTCTGGTAAAAGTGAACTTCTCGCCTTGTTCATTGTAGCAGCCTTTGAAAAAAATGCTGTCCGACATGGTTTAAGTGGCTGGATAACACGCAATCTGGAACCTGGATGACTGAGAATCTTCACTGACACCAATATGCAAAGGCAGTGTGTAAGGTAGCAGCTGTTTTGCTTCCGCCATGCAAGTGGGCCAGATTGGCCACTTTTGTCATGTCTCTCAAATTTTGCTCCATTTTCATTCATGCTAGTTGTGCACAATGGTAAACCAGTTTCTAATGGCACTCAGCTTTTGTCTCTTGTGGGTTGTTTGTCTTGTTGTGAAGTGTTCACATTGTGGTGAGTGAGAGGGATGTCAGACTCCTAAGCTGAGAACTAGATTGTTTATTTCCACATTTTAACAGCACAATTATTTAGTTAAAACAAAACGATATCTGAATATCAAAATTGAAAACCGAATAGCTATATAATAAACGGATATCTAGATATGTGGGTCCAGCCCTGCGTCATTTATTATAAAGTTTAAAAATTGATCTTGATAAGGTTTGGTAAAACAGAGTTAAACATTTCACAAGCATTATAAAGATAATGTCTGAATGATTCCACTTAGTTAAGAAGTGATGTGTAGTTACAGCCTCAGGTTAATTCATATAGATAAATGGCCCCAAGCAGTTCCACGTAGTGTGGAAATGAAATTTTATACTCAAAAAGTAAAAAGTGAAGGACAAGAGAAATTATCACTATTATTAGTCACTTTGATTTCTTTTTAGGTCACCATTTATACTATTGTTTCAGATTTTTACATAAAAAGAGCTCTTGTAAATTTATGACAAAGACCTGACTTTCATGATTTGCTTTGTATTTCACCCTACCTACCTTTTATGGAAGAAGAATGTCCCACCTCATGTTGAGAGGCGTCCAGTGTGTCTTTGGCTCCTTACCCAGTTCCTGAACACTATAGACATTAAGCTTGTGTGTCTGTTTTTGTGTGTGTATACATATCCCTGCCAACTGCATCATGACAGGGTAGTGCAACCTATAAATCTGAGCACAGCATTTTTCTGCTGGCTGCCCACATTTATTACTCATTTATTATCGACGAGTGACCACCTGGGAGAGAAGAAATTAAGTTATAGTCTCTGCACAGTCAACATTTTGGCCCGTTGACCCTTGTCAAAATTTTTTGTCCCCTCTCTGAGCTATTAGCTTGTGTGCAACACAGTCTTTTTAATTTTCTGCACCACAGTAGAAATTATAATCTTTTAATTCTTTTCTTTTAAATCCTCATAAGACTGAACATTTTGTATGGCCACAACAAATCCTTTGTGATCGCTGAGGATTTGCTGCAGTTGAAATAACAATGCTTCATAAAACAAGTCTTTTGTTATGTTATGACTCTATATCTATATTTCAGATGATGGCTTATATTTTGGCTTACTTTAAGTTATTTTTGTTATCTGTATGATTATATTTTTGTCAGAGATGACTGGCTGGTTCAATATCTAATCTCTGTTTAAGTGAAGAACCTGTGGTTACAAGTCCCTTTTTTCCTTTCTCTCTTTATCTTTTCCCATCTCTACCACCCCCACCCCTCTGTTTCCTCCTCTAGCTGGGCGGTGATGAGAGAAGAGTAGACAGTAGGACTATCTTTGTTGGTCATCGGTCTGGCCCCACCAATGAGACTTTCATCCCACCCAAGTTCCGTGATAACAGGATTGTATCCTCCAAGGTAAGCTCACATCCACATGCCACTGCTCCAATCTGGCCATATACCAAGATGAAGGTTATATACCATTGGTTGTTTCTCAGTTTCTCTGGTTTTTTCCAACTGGCCTCCAGGCATTTTTAGTCTCTTATCTAACACTTGGAATGCAGAACAAACTCTACAGCAGGCTAAAGCATTCCCATGCTTTCCTTTCTATATTCCTCCTCCCACTGCCACTCCACATGCTTGTCTTTGCTCCCAACAGAAGGTGATTATTTGTCTGTCAGGGGACCAGTGGCTGTGGTAATACATGGCTGCTATTAATGTACCAGCAGGGTGGGCAATAGTCATTTCCCCCCTGTGCTCTGATGGACTGGGTCCCTTCCCTCACCTAAATCTTACCCCTTGGTCCTGCGTCTACGACTGTCTTGGGCAGGTGCTGGCTGGCTTATGGATATGAAGGTAGAAGTGATGGGGAAAAGGAAGCAGTGTGAGTGCAAGACAGCAGAGGGATTTATAGTGGTGCAGAGAGTCCCAGTGAGGATGGGTCAATCAATTGGTTCTTGCCAGCATGTTGGGATCTTTAATTACCCTAGCTGTAGTGTTTATGCTTCTCCATACCTCTGGTCTCCATCATCCTGTTGCTTTTGCACTCTGCAATGACCAATCCCCGCCTCTCCTCCCTTACACTCATTGCTACTGCACCACCACACGTTGCAACCCCACACCACTGCCACCTTCCTTTTCTCATTACTTTCACTCTCTTTTCTCTCTGGCAAAATGAGATGGGCCATTCTGCTGTCGCTGCATTTCAACACTCTCTCCGTGCAGAAATTCCCCTTCATAAACAGTGTCTTATTGCTGTTCCTGTGCAAGTGTCTGTGTGTGGAATTGTGTGTGCTTGTATGTGTTTTTCACCCTGGTACTTTGTTGTGTTACTAGCAGTGTCTTGTTGAACCATCATACAGGGATTTAAACAGATAAAAGTGTAGCTTGAACCCTGATGGTATCAGCAGTCATGGCCACTTGAAAAAGAACAAAACACACAGTCACCAGCCTGATAAGTTAATTGGTGCTGCATTCAAGTGTAGCCAAATTAAGGAGATAAATGGCTAATCTGAATGAATGAATACCTTTGGTCCCCCAAGAGATGTTTCCCTAGGCTCTACAGAAAACAGAGACTCCAAGCTATTGAAGTTGCCTTTCCTCTTCCCTTTCCTGCCTCAGACAGAATACACATATGCAATAGTCTGTGAACACTGAATGCTTCTAATCAGTCTCTCCTCTTGGCACTTATACACTCATTTGGTTGCAGTACATTACACACCATTGGGGGAAAATCCACAACATAAATCTTTCTCTGTAACTTACATGCATGTTTGTTTCCTCTTCTCACCCACAGTATACTGTTTGGAACTTTCTACCAAAGAACCTGTTTGAACAGTTTAGAAGAATTGCCAATTTCTACTTCCTTATCATCTTCCTGGTTCAGGTAAGGACAGGCTTTGTCAGTGTGCTACAGCAAATAAAGAGTTTGTTTATTGTTAAATACTGAAATGGTACCCGTTTTGCTGCCCTTTCTGTGATATTGTGAAACATGATGTGTTGTCAGAGTTTGTTTCTGCACACTGTGAAATGGGTTTAACCCTGTTGATGATTAATATGCCTTAACCAAATTGGGTTCACAAACTATTTTCTGTAAACCTACACAATATGTGCGACTTCTGTGTAAAATTAGGCGGTGTGAGAAGGCGTGTCCATTTGCATAAGGACATGACAGGTGCAAAACAGTTTCTGGGTGTGTGTGTTTTTTACAGCATGTTTGAAATGTGTGAGAAATCAAAGCAGGTGTGAAATTGCCTAAGCTGCCTTAAGGCATGAACTGTGTTTGTGTGTGAATCATGTATTACTCACATTGTGGGGACTGAAACCCATTTACCCACTCACATTGTAGGATTGTGGGGACAACACCTTCCTATGCCATGTAATACATTCAATTTTAGAGTGACAATTTGGTATGTAGTGGATATGCTTAAGTTTATGGTAGATCTTCAGGAAATTAATGTAAATCAGTGTAAAGTCTGTGATGAAAACGCAACCTGTGTGTTTTCTTGAGACAGATGTAGTCTTTAATTAAGTCCCAGTGGTTGTTTATCATTTTGCAGTTCTGCTGTAGTACTTGTTAAGGAAAATGAAATTTAAAAGTTGGAAATAACACCAAGGTATAAGAAAAGGTTCAAGAGAATTAAGTAAAAAATGTAGGAAAATTTGTAAAAACACTTATACACTCATTACTTATCCCCTAAAAGAGTGTGTATATATATTTTTTTTTACATTTACCCCAACATTGTTAAGATGTACTCTGGCAAACAAGTAAGTAATTAGGTATATATGTATTAATCCCAACTAATTTATATTGTGATTTGCATATTTAAATATAAGAACATTGTTACAATGCTCCATTTTTCAAAACAAGTATCAGTTTAATTCAGATTATTTATATAGCACCACATAACACTAAGTCATTTCAAGGCTTTCATAGTTTTGGTTGTCTTTTATGTTTATCTCAGTATAGTCTTGAAGTTTTTTTCATTGTTAGCTTGCTGTGTGGTGCCCTATATTCTTGAGTGGAATCTCTGATACTGGCCAAGAGTGCTGACTAAAATGCACTGACTGGCACGCTTATTCCATTGCTTTGTGCACTTAAGTGACCTCTCCTCTCCTGTACTCTCCACGCTCTTGTCAAGTTGGTTGTTCAGGGAAAAACAAAAAGAAAAAGTTGTTACCTGCATCTGTGCTTGCTTGTCCATCACCTGTTTCTTTCTCTGACCCTTTTCCTGATCCAAACAAGTCTCTCTTCTCATTACAGCAGCAACCTAAACCATGGTGGCAAACAACCCTCAAGTGTTGTTCTTACAAGGACTGTGCTTTCACTAGTCACATGCTGTCTGAATGAGCTCACAGGAGGTTGAGTGCTCCCAGAAGCACAGCACTGTATTAAACTGATAAACGGCAGTATGTGTTGCTGTCACAAAGTATTAATTATCAAGTGAATAACACAGTTCTATTGTTTAACTGTATGCACATGTATTTTTAGTTGACACCTCAGTTTCTTTTCTGGTTTGTCTAGTTTAACTCTACACTCTCAGTTGGTAGTTTTTTTTATAGCTTCAGCACATACATACAGCTAAAAATAATGCGGTCTAATACAACAGTCCTGCAATCAACCCTACCTTTACGAGAGAGGTATTGCTTCAACTTTAAGGTCACTGAAATACCTTACTGTATAATTAAGTGCATCTCAACAGCAGCATGAACTACAGCCTCCAAATTGACCACAGAGTTCACTCTACACCTCTCTAATACAGAAAAAAACAGGATTGTCTTTATGAATTATTTATTTCAGGACTGTTGCATCACATTGCAGTAGTTTAGTTTTGTCTACCTAATAAACTGTCAACTGAGTGTATATTATATTATCCTATCCTATCCTATTATTGATATAAGTGCTGTATTTTCTTAGGTATGTTTCTGGGCATGATTAGCCAGGATTAGTAAGGTCACAGACAGGAAACGTGGAAGAAGAAAGGGTGTATGACGTGCTACGGCGGTCCCCAGCTAGACTCAAAGTGGGGACCCTGCTATTGCAAGGCATGCTCTGTAAACATTTAGCTGTTAGGATAGTTATTAGTGTTGGATTTTGAACATTTGTGAGCTAATGTTAGAAAATATTTTGAGCTAACACGTTACACTTTGAGGGAGTAAACCATCAAGTATGTTTTCACCACACTCACACAAGCAGCTTGTTGTTGCACGCACATACAGGTTTAGAATGTTTGTGTGTATGCATTTTATCTATGTATGTAAGTGCCTGTGCATGTGATGTTTGTCTCAGTGGGTGTCCTGGGTTTGCTGACAGTGTTTACCCAAGCTGCAGCATGGTTGGCGTTTCTCCACTAATCCAGCCTCTCTTGAGGGGCTTCTTATCCCAAATGCTCAGTTTCTCCTGTGCAGCCTGCCTGCTATTATGTCAAAGAGAGGATGAGAGAGAAACAGGTACACAGACTATATGTGCACTCATTTTGCACTGGCTTCTCACATACAGAAATAGACCTTCTCACTTCCCCTGAGAGGCTTCATGCAAATGCTCTAGCAACAGCCAAATTTCATGCATCCTCTAGCGTCCTTTTGTCTCTCTCTTTGTCATTTGGTCTACTTTTTTCTGTCTTTCTTTCTCCCTTTGTCTCTCACATTCCCCCCATCTCGCTGCAGCGCTGCACTGCTGACGTCAGCAGCCAGGAAGCCCTCTGTACTTCTGAGTGCCACAAATAGACACAAGCAGATAAAAAAGCACTTCTCTTCTATAAATAGCCCTGCATGTCTTTGCTTGAATTTGATCAATTGGGAATAGATCGCTGTGAGAGAGTAAGAGAAACTGTGATGAGCGAGCAAGAGAGAAAAGGGCGGAGAGGGAGGGTGAAGGGATAGGAGGACGCGAGAGCCCACAGTGGTGCCCTAGGACTCTGGGGACCTGCTGCCTGTCGCTCACTCTGACACACTTCCCGGCTCAGATGAAGAGTTTTGTGCTGCTCTGGTTTTCTGCTTTTATATCACACCCGCACATCAGCAGCAGCACACAGTTCACTCCTATTGGCTTTTCATTTGATGCAGAGGAGGACAGGTATTTGGTCATCTGGAAGTTTGGTGGGGATTGGATTGAATCAGCACAGAGAAACTGTGAAAAACAAGCTCGGAGGGAGAAATGTGTGCTTGGCTAAAGTACATTAGCTGAAGGTTTGTGTATGTCTTAGCTTACTTAGAAGTATATGCCTTGGTTTACTTAGAAGTTGGATTTTGGTGTGTGTGTGTGTGTGTGTGTGTGTGTGTGTGTGTGTGTGTGTGTGTGTACCAGTTTATTAGGCCACTTCACTAGGTACACCTGTACAAGCACCTGTCTGCCACAAATTCTACTTTAACAAGGTTATGATTTCTCACTGACAACTGTCATAAAGGTGATAACTTAACAATATGTTTATTATTGAGGTCATAGTGGGTGGTGGAGCTGTACTGTAGTGCATTGTATTAACTAGTGTTTCTACTAGTGTTGTTTTGGCCACCTCATTTATGTAAATGGGATGACCAAAACAGTAAAAAAAAATGTATGTACATATATGGATTTATAATGACTGAGTAATAATATAATAAATAAAATAAAAAAAACACAACTATGATTTGTCTCTTTTTATAGTTCTCTATTAAACAGATATCATGCACATTATCGTATAAGTGATAAATCTAAATCAAACATCACTGTATTAAGCATTCTTTCTGTGCTGCAGTCACCCTTTGTCAAGTTTGGCCATCTGGCTGCTGCATCAGAGGGTCACGCTGTCCTTAGTCCTTCCTGTAGTGATATATTTTTTGTGATTAGACAAAGTCATGAGAGGAATTGATTCCAAACACAGAAGAGTTAACAAGACTGCTTGAACAGAGACTTTCCCTAGAGACCTTCAGTAATCTTCTACCCACTTATAACCTATGGGGGAGTGTTCCAGTGTTAAACACAGAGTCTGATGTATCATCCTCATGTACAAACACTACTCTTTTGAAGCATACACCTGAGGCTACTGCATCAGAATTATCCAGTCTCACTAGAATTGCTAACATTTCCATATATAATGCAGACTCTCCTCTGAATCGGCATTCCTCCAGATTATTAGTGTGCATTAGTCCATTTCTGCAATGTAATTGATCAATCCTCCAGTTAATTGTTATCACATTAGAGCATGATCAGGCTAGTAGCTCACTACCCTGGTACTTTCTGTGTGTGTTTGTGTGTGAGAATAAGTGATTGTATGGGGACAGAGTGGCTGTGTGTTCATGTCTGTACATGATTGGTGATCAAGCAGCTGGTACATTTCATTTTTAGTCCCAGCACTGATGAGGAAAACACCGGTGACTCCTTCAAGATGCATTTCCTATTCTTATTTGTGCTGATGTGTATGTGACAGCTTATAATGCCCTTGGTCAGAATCTCAACAAACAGGATGTGTTTTGTCTGTGAGAGTGTACTACACACTCTGACTCAGGGGAAGGAAAGCATGCATTTGGCAGGATCAGAAATGCCAGGATAAATCCATCTTATGATGGTTTAAAGTAACACAGAAACACACAATGCTATTTGTGTACCAGGGTTTTAGCTGTGAACCTTGGTCAGGTGCAGCTTCTAAAGTGGTTGTTTGGGATTGCGTGATCACTGGTCACACAGTTATTTGTGTTACGCACATACATAAGACTGCAATACATACAGAGATTACAGAGATACTGTTTCTTTCACAGAGAACTGAGATAAAGTGAAACCAGTAAAGTGTCATGTTGGCCCCCTCCCATGCATTGGCACAGACAAAGAAGAGTTGGCATGCAGATTAAACACTGGCCCACTTGATTAAAAGTTATATGGTCCAGAAAGTACTGCTCTCCTTCCCGTCAAAATGTAAATGTTCTCTCCTGTGTTGAATAAATTTGGGAAATGACAGAAACGTCTCTTGGAAACAGACTACACCCTACATTTAGTGCCCCATTTTCTAAACTGTGACCACACACTCCTCCCTCTGTAACTATAGATACATGTGTGACACAGTAAGATTTAGTAACGATATAGTTTTCAATGCATAGCTTTTTGTAGGTCATAGGTTTATGCCTCAGTGTTAACGTGACATTTCCTTTTATTTTTTTTCTCAACAGGTGATAGTGGACACCCCCACCAGCCCAGTCACCAGTGGCCTACCCTTATTTTTTGTTATTACAGTAACTGCTATCAAGCAGGTAAGACACAGTGACAGTAAATAGGTGTTGATAACAAGTATTGGGATGTCTTTATTTCCTCAGATTGTATTTTATTGCATTATAGTCTTTCTCCCTGTCCATATAACCCACTGCCTTCGTAACTCCTTACTGTGATTTTTTTTTTTATACATACAGAGTATGTGACTAATGCTCTCTTGGGATTTGTATTAATGTGCTCCACTAGTGAATTCTGATTGGGGAGAAGACAAAATTAACTCTCCGTGCGTGAGCAATGGGGGAGAGTGAGCAAGTCTATTATAGAGATACAAATTATCAAGGGGAGTGTCTGTTTCTTTGACTCTCTTGCTGCCATGTCCCAGTTTTAGATGTATTGTTTTAGGATTGACTTTTTAGTTAGGCTACTGCTGTGGCTTTGAAATTCACAATAGTGGGTGGACTTCCTTCTGTAAATATATGGGATGCACTGATAACACTTGGCCGCCTTTTGCCAGTCTTTGAAGTGGGACACCAAGGTGGTCGCCCGACACTATTTGTCAGGCTGCGGTGAACTGTTCAGTTCAACTGATTGCCTGTGGAATGCTTCCCACTCTCTCTCTCTCTCTCTCTCAATTTTTCATCCACCTGGCATCATTTCTCTGCATCACTCAACCAGACTTTCTCTTTGCTCCTATTACCTTTTCCTTGAATCACCCTTTCTGGCTGGAACTCCACCTTGGCACGCACACTGGTTTCCTGCCCTACCTTCTGCTTCTCTGCACCATCTCTATCTTCATCACTGTTGTAAAGTACAAATGGAGTCTACGCTGTGCTTTGTGCCTTATGTTGCTGCAGCCCCAGGAGTTATGTTTTCAGCTTGCTCTGTTATTTCATGGGATACGCTGACTGGCCACTTTATTAGGTACACCAGTACAATCAAATACAGTTCAATACACCAGCTCTCCCATGATTTCCACTTTTACAAGGTTTTAATTTCAAAATTATAGGTGATAATTCTATTTTTTTATTACTGATGTAATAGTGGGTGGTGGAGTCGTACTGGAGTGCATTATATTAAGGTGTTTTAACACCCCATTTATAAAAATAGTGTGGCCAAAACATTAGAATCCCAGTACTCTACCATCTACTATGACAGTTTTCAAAAACAGAAAAATTATAATATTAGTAGCAGAATTCATGGCAGAGCTGCTGTATTGTATAGATACACATAATAAAGTGAGTGTATGTTACATTAGTATCCCATTCTGCTGCCACAGGGGATCTCCTACACAAAAAGATGAACTACCAAATGTAATGATTAAATTATATGCACGTACATGTCTTTGAGTCTTACCTTCTTTTGTGCTTGGTAAAAGCTCCTGTCAAACCGCTTATGTGTATATGTGTGCGTCTGTTCAACAAAAGAAAATGTTCATGACTGTGTTTTATCAGCTTAGAAATATTTAGTCATATAGTTTATTTATATTTGGGACTTTGGTGAAAATTGAAAATAGTTTACTTTTCTATACCACTGTCTAGATGTCGATGTCAACTGGGTACAAATAACACATATTTTGTACTTTTCGTTGTACTCAACAAATAACACAATTCTGATTTTGATATTTTGCTTCAGGGTTATGAGGACTGGCTGCGGCACAAGGCTGACAGTGAGGTGAATAAGTACCTAGTGACAGTGCTAGAGGATGGCCGGAGGATACGGAAGGAGAGTGAGAAGATCAAGGTACCTTTCAACAGCCACATTTTAACTTGGATCCACTGGAATAAGCATTTTCTCAGAGACATGACCAGAAAGATGCTGTTGGCAGCTTGACATGACTGTGTTTGGAGTGTTTACACATGGGAAGCTGCTTACAGGTTCAGCACTGGTTTGATGGGAATTAATGTATTCAGGATGCCATTTGAAGGTTATTCTTCCTGTGTATTCTGTTTTTCATAACTGTATTTTAAAGGATTTATAGATATTGATAAGGCTAAACATGCATTAAATAATATTTTGTATTATTTAAAGCAAATCAAGTGACCCCTCATTTTGTTAGGGGCTTGTGAGGACTGCTAGTGCTGCTGACACCACTATAATTAACATCCAGCTGTCAAAACCAAAACAGTGTTGCTTCAGAACTGGGCAGCTGCTCTCAGCTACCTCCTATTGCTAAAGGGACTAGGGCTTAAGTAAACATTTAGGAAACCAAACAGAGACAGAGTTTTGTCAGTAGCTGGCAGTCCAACAAAGAGCTCAAAAGTAAATGAATATGGACCAGTGGTGAAATATAGGACTCTGCAAAGATGCTCCTATTGCTCTGTTTAGGCTGTATCTTCTTGAAGACAGCTGTTTGCTTATACAGTACATATGCTATAACAACTTGATAGGAAATAGGTGATAATACACCTGGTGCCTAAAAAGTAGGAAAAGCAAACGAAAAAGTTTTCACAAATGGCGTTTGGTTTTGTTTCTTTGATTAGGTTGGAGATGTTGTGGAGGTGGAGGAAGATGAGACCTTTCCCTGTGATTTAATACTGCTGCAGTCTAGTCGAGATGACGGCACATGTTTTGTTACCACAGCAAGTTTGGATGGAGAGTCCAATCATAAAGTAAGATGGGCCACTCTGCTGTCCCAATATTTTCATAACATAAAGATTTGTTGTAATTTTTGTCAAAGAAATTCCCCACTTTTTCGATCAGTACCTCACAGTGTCTATTTTGTTTTGTGTCTTATTTTCCTGTACTGTTTATGTGCGAGAGGAAAGCGAAAGATAAAATGATCACTTGACTTAATTCATTTTCAGCTGACACTCTGTCTCTATCTATCTATCTCTGCCTAGACACACTACACAGTGCCAGACACAGAGAAGACTCTGGAAACTCTCAATGCCACCATCGAGTGTGAACAGCCACAGCCTGACCTTTACAAGTAGGCACTCATCATGTGGCCCCACCAGATTTACACTACAAACATGTGCTGCCTGTGGTTTCTTGGGGAATGAATTAACTCAATGCTAGTTGAAAATGTT
>JAUBNQ010000002.1:14509991-14533376 GCA_032353495.1 Ctenopoma kingsleyae
AATTGAAGGACAAAGAAGTTGTGCGTCACAAGCAAACGGATTGTTGTTAGAAGAAATGAATACATATTGTTGATATGATGTGATATATAACCTGAATGAATTCTGCTGCAGAGTTACATACATTTTGCATTGTTTATACCTGTATCATAGAAGTGTGCTAATCCTCATTGGATTGAGATTTTAAATATGAATAAAATATTAAATTAAATTAAATATACTTTACTATCTCTCTGTGCTGTAGAATATATCTTGACATGGTGAAATAGAAACATATGATGTGTAAGTAGTGGAGTGATTGAACCTTAAATACAGTAATCACTGGTGTGACACATGAGTTGACCCAGAAGTCTCTCCTGTCTGATATGTAAGATTGAAGCTTGTTAATGCTTTTTCTCAGCTAGTGCCAGCATGCAGACAAGAGCTAGGTGTATGTTACTGTTGTGTGCAGATGTGTAGATGCTGTGATATGTTTGCTATGTGCACCATGCAAAGTTTTTGTTTGTTTGTTGATGGTCCAATCTTCTTCCCTTACATCAAGGCTTCCTTTCCTGGGAACCTCCACTTGGTGTTGGTGCTGCGACCCACCAGCTTCTTCCATCGCACAGTCACAGATATTGGCTTTCGCTTCAGCCAAGAGGACTTCATGCTCAAGATGCCAGTAAGGCAGCTCCTCCTCAGTTACCAAACATGTGACACATCACCAAAAGGTACACCTTGTTCTTGTTAAAACCCTCATCTCCATGAGTCAAATGTTCTTTGGTGGCCAAGAACAAACCTGAAAGAGCTTTACAAATATTGGTTAATATACTTAATATTTGTAGTGAAAATCAGCCAGCTGGTTAACAAACATAACCCCATAATGTATAGAATTTTTACTGGTTTTAAGCCAATCATGTCTCCTGCAGTATCTTAAAGAGACTAAATTCTTTTATTTGGTATAGTATAAACACCATGCAATGATATAGGTAGAATTTCAAGGAAAACTAAACATACCCCTCAGATGCCTTTATTTGCTAAAAGTAGGCAAAGTGTTTTTGTGAGCTCTCAGATTTTGTGTCCTTCTTTTAGGTGGTGATGCTGAGCTCTGTCACAGACCTACTGCGCTACATCGATGAGAACCAGCTGACGTCAGAGTTTGGAGGCACTTTGGACTATTGTCACAGTGACTGGATTGTTTTACGAACGGTATGCTACAGATCAATTCTGAAACACACCGGGACTTAAAATCCAACTGTGTTGTGTCTCCCTCCTTTACCTTGCATACTGATAGTCCTTAGCACCTTGTTGCCATCAGAAATCCAATAAGGGCTCTGTCACTCTGACTGACAGATTGTTTTCCTCCTTTCACCACCCAGTCCCACAGATTAGAACATAAAAGCACCTGTATTACAATATTTCTGTGTTGGTTTTTTTTGTTTCCACTACAGGCCATTGAAAGCTTTGCTGTAACAGTGAAAGACATTGCACAGATGCTACAGGGTTTTGGCACTGAGCTGGCAGAGACAGAGCTGACCAATGAGGGGAAAGCTATTGAGTATCTTCTTGACTCTCACACTAATAAGTACAGGAAACTCAAGGTAAGATCTCAAATGTTTATATATAAGATGCATTTATTAATATTACCACAATGAACTTTCATCAGTTCTCTGTTTTTACAGGATGCAATCAGGTCAGTATCAAAGGAGGGTCGTCATCTTCTCTCCAGCCTGGAGACCTCTGGTAAGGAGGATGACTCGCAGTGGGATGTGAAGCTGGACTGGGAGACAGTACAGAGGTACGACATCTTCAAGCAGCCTTTTCATTCATATATTTTCTATGTTGTTAGGTCAATGAACAAGATCCTAATGAAGGTTCCTCTGTTTTTAGACTTCTTGCTCAGCTTAGAGACATGGAGTCAGCCTTTGATGGCTTCTTTGAGAAGCATCATTTGAAACTCCATCAGTACCTGCAGTTGCTCAAATATGAGCAAAGCTTTCAGGAGGTAAGGATTCCATGCATGTGTGTATGCATAAACTGTTGTGTGTTTATGTCTGCATGCATGTCCATTTTTCCATACTCCTCAGGATAACATTTTACTTTATCTCACTTGATGAGATACAGTAAATCATTTTGTGCAATCTTCAGACAATGTTGTGTGTTGTAATTCATCTAAGAGCCACTAGGTGGACTTGATGCTTTTAATCTTGTTCTTTTTGGTCTGTATGTTTTTGATGACTTGTGTTTTCTGTTTAGGTGGAGTTATGTCTGGAGCATCTGATGGCTCAAGAGAGGGAGTTATCAATATCTGTGGACACCCTGGCTGAAACAGAACAGGCTCTCAAAAGGCTAGACAGTCTTGAATGTGATGCACAGGTCAGTGTTTTCCAGTCAGACTGCCAATAACTGCAAATAATAACATTTATTAACTTGCATTTCTGCCAGATGGATTTGTCATGCATAGACACAATGTAGTGGATACAAGCAACCTAAAAGGTCTCAGTGATCATATTGTCAGTTTTACCATAAAATCAGTGTATAAAATTGTCTTCTTTTCTTTGTTGGCTCTATCAGGATGTGATGGCTCGAGCCCAGATCATCATCCTTCATGGGCACCAACTATCAGCAAATCACCACTACGCCATGGCTCTCATTATGCAGCGCTGCAACGAGCTTCGCCACCACTGTGATACACTCAATTCTGCTCTCAAGGCCAAACACTCTAGACTTCTGCACACACACCAGCTGCTGATTTGTCTTGGACAGGTATTGAAATGTGTATCTGTTTCCACAAACATCAAGACATATATCTTTATAGTGATACACATGCAATACTTTGCCTTCAGGCCCAAACTTGGTGTGATGATGGAGCCTATCTGCTGGCCAGTCAGCTGGTAGATAAGTTCCAGTCTAAGGAGGGGGCCCAGGCTGCCTTAAGGGATATTGAGAAGTTCCTGGAGGGGGCGCCGTCTATGATGAGCTCGGGACCTGACATTCTGGCTATTGAGTATGAGGCTGTAATCACACCTCAGCTGCAGGTCAGAAACCACAACCTTTTTGTAGAACCTGTAGGAATGCACATGTCAAGTACTGTATATAGTATGACCTTGTTGCTATCATTCCCATGTTTACTTGTTTCTCAGTTTCCTGAGAGTATTATTTCTGAATTTTACAATTAAACTCTGTTTGTTTTTTTCTCTCTTAGGATGAGATAGTGAAAACATTTGAGAAACATGTCACTGTGCAGCAGATGATCCAGACTCGTCAGACTTGTCTGAGAAAGCTGGCTGATAAACATGTCCGACCAGTCCAATTGGTGGCCCCCAGGCCTGAAAACCCACCACGCGCTAAGTCCCCACTCTTCTCCCCCAAGCATGGTACAATACAGACACAGTCTTCTCTCAAAAGGAAAAGTCGATGAAATATTGATTTTTTTTCACCTCATCCATGCATACATGTATAAGGTATTGTTTTACAGTACATTAATAAAACATGTTCCTTTAGACAGCTGCCCTAGCTTCCAGCAAATAAAGTAGGCTTTTGACAAATCAACTAACTTCCTACCCACTCTCCCCTGTTTCCCAGGCCCAGTATGGGGTCTTATCCCAGTCTTTATAGCTTGGCGCCAATCTCTCTCCCCCTTGCATCTTTCCTTTAGGGATTGTGTTTAAATTAACACATCAGAGGTTCCCACTGAATAGGCCTGAGGTCTTCCTGATTAGGCTTTGGGGTTAGAAGGTCACTTTTACAAACAAGCTGGAATAACGGTGGAAGGTATAATAAGTCCACTGGGATGTACTATACCTGACTGCTCTATTAGTCGAGATAGCTGCTATAGAACCATATGTGGTTCATATACTTTATATTAAAGGCCCTTTCATCTCCCCATGTGTCACGAGGGAGGTGGTACTGAGCTAACCATATAGTCTAACCGTAGAATCCAATTAATACAGTACATGTTTTTAGTTTATTTAATTTAATTTTTATTTTATATTTCATGTTTTTCATGTTTTTACCATTCATTATAATGACTCATATAAATGAGTCTTAGTATGCATTGTTAGAATATATGGCATATACTTTTGTGAATTACACACGCTCTTCAGTGAGCTGCTGCTGTTGACTGTGATCTGGTTTTTACAGGTGATGGTTTGAAGTTCACGTTTGACCTCTCTCTGCCTGGGAAGAGAGCATCTCGAAAGAGCCCCAATCCAAGAAAAGTAAGAATAAATTAATAATTAGCAAATAAAGCAAAAAATTTGTTTGATATAATAGCATTTTAAAAAAATCTAAGAAGAGTCAGTGTTGTCCATATGTGGTCTGTACAGATAGAGGTGATTCACGACTACCAGGAGAGCCGGAGCTGCGTGTCGTACAGTCTGGAGGGAGAGGACAGCCCAGATCTCTTAAAGCGGTGAGGAGAAGCCATTCATCTGTCTGTCCATAGTACTGCTCTTGATGTTGTGTACTTTGTGATTCTGTTTGTTCACTGCTAATGATGCCCTCTGGCTCTCTCGCTGTCTACGTCTTTGTGTGTGTTTGTGTCACAGCCATGTGATGAGGGAACTCATAGAGACAGAAAGAATCTATGTGGAAGAGCTGCTGTCAGTGCTGCTGGTGAGAAAACACACTTTTATTTTCCTTTTAAATGTGTCTTACATTATGTCATAAATCTTACTGTAGGTACATTCTCCATATGTTGGGCATTGATGCTTAAGTTATCCCTTCTAATACATTTTTATTACATATTCAGAAATAAAATATATTATAAATATGTTTGGGCAATTACATATTGCAGGGTTATAGGGCTGAGATGGACAACCCAGCTCTGTCAGGGCTTCTGCCCCCAATCCTACGCAGCAAGAGAGACATCCTCTTTGGAAACATGCCAGAGATCTACAATTTCCACAGCAGGCAAGTGATTTATGACTCATATCACACATAAACCTGTTAAAAGTAGAAAAAAATACTGTAAGCGTCACACAAAACTGACATGTCATGAATTTTATTGATGCTGGTAGACGTCCAAAGATGTAGTAGTCATATATAAACAGTGGCTTTTTTATTAGCTTTAGTTTGTCCACTACTTCAATCAGCAGTCTAGCTGTAAATATCTGTTGTGTAGCATAGTTCATGTACAGGAACAGTTTATATATTGAGGTTGATGTGTTTCTTTTGATCTAATGCTTGGCCTCTCACCTTTAAAGGGTTTTCCTTCAAGCCCTGGAAGGATGCCTGGAGGCTCCTGAAGGTGTGGGAGCTTGTTTTCTGGAGCGGGTAAACATTTGCGTAGTGTAGCCTTTTTATATTTTGATCATTAGTGCATAATTTGTTTCCATATTTTCAAACATATTTTTTGCTTTCCTGTTTCCCCAGAAAGTAAGTTTCCAGATGTATGAATGCTACTGTCAGAATAAGCCACGCTCTGAGGCGCTGTGGAGACAATTCTCAGACTGTGCCTTCTTCCAGGTCAGTTTTAACATGAGCTCAGTTTCCCTCAGCAGTGGTGTTGGTGTCATGCAAGATAAATATGCAGTTTTTCAAATTCTGTAAATATTTGATTTATAAAATATGTACTTCTACGGTTCTAAACCAATTAGAACAAATCACAGGCTCTTAATTTACAGTAGTTAATTAAAAACCTTTATCTGTCATTGACAAACATTACATTTCTTGTGGTTTAATTTGTCATAAAGGAGTGTCAAAAAAAGCTTGAGCACAAACTGGGCCTGGATTCCTACCTGTTAAAACCAGTCCAACGCCTCACCAAATACCAGCTGCTGCTTAAGGTTAGACCGACAACAGCATCATCACACTCACACACACAGACATACAAAGTCAGTCTACAAAATGTCAGTGAAACAAGTCATTTTATGCTATGTTTTACAGGAGTTTTGCATAAAATGCACATGCATAGGTCCATTTTTTGTCATGACATGATGTGACATGAGTTACTGGAAGTGGTACTAATGAATGGAGATCAATCAGCAGCAGATTCTGTAAACTGAGGTACCACAACAATGTGACTTTTCTCGTGTGTGTGTGTGTGTGTGCGTGTGCGTGTGTTCACAGGAGCTGCTAAAATACAGTACAGATTGTGAAGGGACCTCTGAACTACAGGGGGCACTAACAGCCATGCTGGACCTGCTCAAATCAGTCAATGACTCCATGCATCAGATAGCTATCACAGGTTATGAGGTGAAACACATTTATTCTGATTGAACTGAACTTTCTGAATTCCTAAACTCTAACTGTATTTGGATAACTTGTATGTTTGGGTAAACACCACGGGCTTACGCATAAATTCTTCATTCCATTATATGCAGGGAGACATTTGTGAGCTGGGCCGCGTGTTGATGCAGGGTTCTTTCAGTGTGTGGCTCAGCCATAAAAAAGGTGCCACGCGTATGAAGGAGCTGGCTCGCTTCAAGCCGATGCAGAGACACCTCTTTTTGTATGAGAGAGCGCTACTCTTCTGCAAACGGAGGGAGGAGCACGGGGACAGCTGCGACAAGACCCCCTCATACAGCTTCAAACACTGTCTCAAGGTTGTTCTGTGTCTTCATATGTATGTGTCTCAGGGGATACAGCAGTTTTTTGACCTGTTGGTCAAATATTTGCAGAAATTTGTTAGAAATATGTTTTAAGCTAGAATACCAAAATGACATTCCTAGTGGATCATTTATTCCAGTACTCAGAGCTAATACATAAACATATTACTGCACAGGCTAAATAATGCGGAGTGACTAGTGTAATCTCACATGCAAGAAACCTACATGTAGCGATAACTGCCAAGCTCAGTTGAAATAATTTTTACATTTTTCTGTAGGAGGCTGATAAAAAATTTTGGTTATATAAAACATGGTTGGTAGTATAATATTAATTGCTCGTCCTGAAATCTTTTTAGCTGCTTAACTGTTTGCTGCACATCCAACTCAATTTACTGCTTAAAATCTAAACAATTAGGTATATATTACATAGGGAAGTGTGAATCAGTATATAGAAATAATTTTGAATTAACATTGTTACATACAGACACTGTAAGTAGTTTCCTAACTGACTTAGTACTTTGAAACATTGGGTTACCACAGTAGTTCATATTTAATCACTTATTATACCTTTCGCTAACATGCTCTTCCATAGATTTCAGCACTAAGTAATGAAGTGAATGATGTATAATTGATATTAGTGTCTGTATTGTTATCTTTTAACACGTGTAAGTTGCCCGGCTGGCCACAGAAACTGGTGATGTCTTGTCAGACTTCTTCTGTTGTATTCATGTGTGGTGGGTGTCACAGCTGGTGTCACACCAAAAGCTGCTGCTGCTGCTGGTCTTGATTTATTATTGAAGATGTGGGGAGGAAGCAGTCACACAGCGGAGGTGTGTGTATGAGTGTGAATGTTTACTGTTCTGACAGGACAGATGTGTTACATGATGTAAGTCTGATGTACGTGGCGCTGTTTGTGCTGCTTGTGCGTCGGTGTAAACAGCGTATCTCTCTTGGCAGATGACTGCAGTGGGGATCACAGAGAACGTCAAGGGAGATGTGAAAAAGTTTGAGATCTGGTACAGTGGCAGGGAGGAAGTGTATGTGGTTCAGGTAAGAAGTCTTCAATATAGCACCTCACTGTATGACAGTAGCGTATGATAGAAAGAAACAATTATACAATGTTATAGCTCACTAATTGCCTTGTTTAGAAAGTTTAAATATTTCTATTGTCTCTCAGGCTCCTACAGTGGAGGTGAAGATGGCTTGGCTCAATGAGCTTCGCAGAATCCTGACTAACCAGCAAAAGCTGCTTAGAGGTCTGTGAAAACATCTAAGATAATATGATCAAGAGAATCTAAACAAAGATGTTCAAAACCGAACATAATATTGAACTGGAATCCTGTCCTGATTCCCTTATAATACCTGGTTCTTCCTCTTCTCTCAGATGAAGCGTATCAACATGGACAAATGGTTGAACACATGCAGCTTTCTCCACCACTTGCTGAGAGGTCAGTGCCTGTGGTTGTTCACAGATACAGTACTTACAGTAGTATATTAAGCGCATGATCGAGGCATTGCACAAACATACAGAGCCATATGCAAACACACATGCAGTCACAGCACTACCGTCTCCATTTGCTGAGATTTCATATCTGATCACATGATGATATCATTTCACATTACCCTGGTAGAAGGCTGTTTGTGTGTGTGTGTGTGGAGAGCGGGCGCAGGCCCCATTCTTTCCACTGGTGTCCAGTTGCCTATCCCCACTCCTCCCATCCCCTACCTGCAGGGGCATGCGGCCGTCGAGAGGGGCTCCCAAGGGCTGTCTGCCGGGGCTGGATATTGTCTCGCTGTCAGCTGACGTGTTTCTGTGCCTACGTTCCCAGAGCCCCTGTCCCCGAAGCCCCCGGCAATGGCCTCGGCCGAGCCCCCACCTCCGCCCCCAACGCCACTGACCTGCCCTAATGCTCAGTGGTAAACTCAGCCTGGCATGACCCCCTCAGGCCCAGCTTGACTCCAGAAAAACCCAGGGCTGCTGTGTTTGCACACTGATCATCACCTGCACCCTGTTTTACAACATCATGTTGGTTTATAACTGATCTCCACACCCCCTCGCCACAATCAAAGACCTGTGTCTCAGCAGCTCTTCCATTCCTCTCTCTCAGCTCGTCGTACTTCTGACATGTTATTTAAAAACAACTTCTTAGTTCTGCATCTTAGATTTGCTATTTTGCATGTAATGCAAAACAAACAACCAAAAGAGTTTCATTCCATGAATTTTCATAATTTTCTCGTGACAGTTGCTTTTTAAGATGAGGCTCATTTTTTGAGATCTAATCAAGCTACTATAAAATTTTAATTGACCAGAAATAAAAACCCTCAACCTAAAAATAGAGTGATCAAAAATCAAAAATTTGATCTTGAAAAATTGAGACCGGATCTTCCCTAGTGTTGACACATATAAATAATTTATGAACACTGCGTCAATCAGTGCTCTGTGTCTCCTGCCTTTTACACCTTTTACAGAGAAGCTTACACATTGCTGATCTGTGTTGCGCTCTGCTGTCTGTCTGGTGCTTGAATGGTCATGGCTGTGTCAGAGCAACAGGACAGAGATGTTCCTTTACACTGATCTGGGGCCAGCTTTACTGGTCATTTCTCTTTTTTTTCGAGCAGAGTGAGAGCTGACCCTGGATTGTGTGACTGAGGACAACATCTGTTGTGAATGTGTCTGCTGACTGCATGAAGCATTAGGTGATGTGTTGTCTTGGCTTGTTCCCCTAGCAAGCAGCAGAGGGCGTCTGTGAGCTCCGAGGACACTGAGTCGGGGAGGAGCAGTCCAGACCCCCAGCCCCACTCCCCGAAACACCAGCACAACCGTAGAAGTGAGTAAATCTTATCCACATTAAGCCTATAATGTAATCTAGACTTAACTGTGTTAATGTGTTGATACTAAGTAGATACTTAGAAACTAAATCAAAGAACATGTTGTGGGAATCAATGCAAATGAAATTAAAATTGTTTTAAATGACGTTTGTCTATTTTCCTCATAATCTCTAACTGATGTAGATATGACTTTTCCCCCCTCAGCAGTTCAGATGTACTTTGACATGAAGAACCAGGTACATCAAGGAATTTGGGGAAAAAAGGTCGAGCTACTGAGATTAGCTTTTGAATCTACGTTCTTGTTAATTTCCCAGTAAGTGACAACGGGGTCATTATCATGCCGACATAGTTACTAAGTATCTACATGGTGCGTTCAAGGGATTGTGTTCAGAAGAATGTGTTCATTATTATTTGTAACATCCAAAGACATGTCTGTGTCCCAGGCTGGCCCGGAGCTCATCACTCCGTAGACATCTGCGAGGGTCTGGAGTGGCCTGGAGGTCGAGACGCTTTCCACCCATCTGACACAGAAGAAGAGGTTTTGGTGCAACTGGTGAGACCAAATACAAACACATAATTAAAAACAGTAAGACACTTCATATAGTATTAGTGGGCACAGAGCCAGAAGCTGACTTTTACCTCCATGACAGCTGGCATAGGCTCCAGCTCTCCTGCAATTCTTGCAAGGACAAGTGGTTAAGATAATGGATAGATGAATATACACACACACATCTTTATACTTACTATGTGTTTAACGGTTTTCCCTTTGTGTTAGTCTCCAGGCAGATACAGGGCTTTGGCTGACTGTCTTCAAAATGGACCAGAAAGCATCACCATCAAACGTGAAGATGTCATTCAGCTGCAATGTGAAGACAACAAGGGTCGTTGGTGGGTTTTTCCAGCCTCTCAACATTTTTTCAATAAACCCACACTGCTCACTGAGCTCCGCTTAGCTGAGAAGCATTTGTCTTTCTTTTCTCTCATCCCAGCCCTTACCTTGCTTTTCCTAATCTTTCAGGCGGGTGAAAAATTTGAGTCGGAGACAAGAGGGCTTCATGGCAGCTGCCAGCCTGCAGCTGATTATAGGAAACAGCAGTCAAGGACACTCCTCCAGACTCGGGGGTAAAGAAAAGACATGGGCTTCCAAGATGACAATGTAAAGTTGAACTATAGTAACGTCTGACTTTGGTTTTTCTATTTAAAAGTCTGTATATTTTTTGTAGACCCAGGGAACCTGAAGGCAAGAAAACTCAGCTCCCCATAGAGAAGAAAGCACAGAATGTGAATCTACTATTTACCTGTGGATGATGAACAGACAGAAGGAACAGTCTGAGCCATAGCTGTATCAGCCACCCACACCTTACTCACTTGTGCCGTCTGCTTTTCTTCAGCACACTTCAGTCATTACAAAGAGCAGAAAACGTAGGACTCTACGGATCTGATATTCTTGCAGGTTTGGATTGACAATCTCTTCTGATAAAGGTTAGCAGTGGCACCTGTGCAAATGTACTGAAACTCTTTTGCCCTCTTGCACGATGAACAACAGATCTATGGATACTGACTGGTGATGAGTATCTTGTTTTTCCCAGCACACATAAAGTCAGCAGCTGTGGGTGTGTGTTTTCCTGTTTGTCTCAGTTATGTGCTGGTTGGAAACCTACCCAGGATTTGCCTGAAACACTTCTTAGAGCAGAGACTTTTGTATATATATATAATATCATTTTTAACATTTTTTGTGTAGTTAGTTGACATTTTCCATCGATCTACTTATTGTATTTTTCCGACATTTCATTCCTTAAGGCACCAATCTTCTGAACTAGGAGTTAAGATGCCAAAATGTGCCATGCCATAATGCCTTTTTTAATTCCTGCTCTTTTGCAGTATCTTGTATGTACTGTTTGCAAAATCTTCTTGCTTTGACCTGACCTCACAAATCTCCAACAGGCACTTTAATAAGGTGGAAGGACAACAGAGACAAAAAAAAATCCACCTATTGTCTACTGAATGTGTTCTTTGCGTACCGCTTTACCTCTATTGCTCCTGTATGTATTTCCCCTTATTGATGCTGTTATTTTATTTGTTTATTCTTGAATGTATGCATGTGTTAGGAAGGCAGGGGGGACATGCCCCCTGCATGAAAGCAGCATTTGACATATCAGTGATGGTAATGTAAGACACAGGCAGACATGATGAAGATAGCAATGTATTCCTCTGTGTGTGCTGTAAACGAATGGAAGGTGTGTGCCGCTGAGCACCAGACACTGTCATTCACCTCAGGATCTTTTGGGAGCCAGCTGTCAGTCACAGTGTAGAGAAGGAAGAGTGAGGCAGAGTAAAAGAAACAGAGAGAGAGAGATTCTCCTTTATGTTCCTCCTGCCTCCATCAAGGAGGCAGATTGTTTCCTCCTTGCAATTATAACTCAGTTAATCTTGGGTTCTCCATTAAAAGGGATTATACAGCCAGTGTGAAATATACCCTCTGTGTCATAATTAAATATTGATTGCAGACTTATATGAATTTATCACATCAAATCGAGGCCCCAGTCGGAGGGCTCCCTTTGATACACTGTGTTTGATATGGAAATAAGTCTGGAAAGCAGCAGGGGCCGCTGCGCACTACACATTTCCTATGTTGTTAATTTATTTATTTTGCTGTCATGTTGTCCCTTCATATTGCGAGGTATCTGTGCAGCCCTGAATGAAATTACATCTCCATATATTTACAGTAGCTATGTTTGACTGCACACAAACATCCCCTTTATTTTTCATTTTAGCTTGTATGACAAAATTTGATGATTCTTTGTGACTTCAATCCAAAATGCTGCAGATTTTGCACAGTTTCCACATTGGAAGACAAAAAGCTTGCTTGAAATATTATGTATGTATGAGCCAAGTAGCTTAAGCTTGTTGCTGAATGTTTCTTTAAGATGAAAATGCATGGCAACTGAACACTGAGCAGGTTTCAGGTTTTTATTCTCAGACAGTTGGTGTTCTAAAATTGCTTTTTTTGTACTCTCAGTTCTGTATAAAATAATAATCAAATACAAATAAACTATTTATTGCAATTGTTCTTTTAACAGAAACAGGTCAATACTTAGCATGGTACATTTGACTGAAAACTTTGGGTAACATGGTTTGACGATCCTTTTTGTTTTTCTGCTACTGAATACCACTATTTGTAAAACATATTTACCAGCAGATGGGGGTGATGGATTTTGTGTAACTGTACACTGTCGGTGTATTTTAGGTATTTGTCACATTGAAAGGACATACTGAATCATGAAAGTAAATATAAAATATACTCATTACTTTACCTCTGAATTCTTTTGCGCTTCTGTAGTTAATCAGAATAATGGATTTTATTAGTCATTCAGAGGAAATTACAGTGTTTCAGGCATCTATTTTTTACATATCTGTCTCTTATAAATTTCATACTGTGTTTTAACCACACATGAGCACTTTTTTTTTTGAACATTTGTTTTCCAGGTTATAAACCTCTGACCGTCCAGTTGTGTATTTCAAACTCAAATTGGTGAATTGCATGCCATATTACTTTAACAACATTCAATTTAATGCAATCTGTGAACATTTTTGAAATTTGATATAAAGCAAATCAAGATATATTATTTTACAATTGTAAACCAGTAATAATTTAAACTCTATAAGGGTCAGGATGTTTTACGTCAACTGCCAGCCTGCGTTTAGCTAATTCCATAACTTGATTTATCCAAATGTAATAAAGAGAAACATGGGTGTACACACCATACTTCCCATCCTTTGCACATTCTTCTCCCCAGCTCACGATGCCAGTCAGGAACCATGTGCCATTAAGAATGTTTGCATGAGGTCCACCACTGTCCCCCTGACAGGCATCTTTGACCTCATTATAGTACCCCGCACAAAACATAGCACGTGTGATCCTGGCACTGCTGCTGTGCTTACACTGTGTCCGTTCTGTGAAGGGAACCTCAACCTTCTGTAATGTATCAGCAATGGACCCAAGGAAGCGTGTTCGACCCCAGCCGCTGACTGTAGCTGGGGAGGTCGCCTTTATTAGAGCCTCAGTGAAAGCCTTGGGCCCTAGGCAGATGGGTCGGACTACTCTGGAGAAGGTGATGCGTTTTTTCATGTACAACAGGGCAATATCATGATTGTACAAGCTTATGCTAGCATTGTAGAGTGGATATATGTGGCGCTCCAACACATCATGATCCTGCTCTGTGCCCTCCTTGATGTAGATGTTATGCTCCCCTGCAAGTAGAGATATTAAACATAGATATCACCAATTCCCTGTGCACATTTACGATACAATAAAGTACGTGTAGTAGATGCCCCAAAGCGCAAGCTCAGTGCAAAAAGCCAATGTCTTCAAATTAATTTTTTCTGACCAAAATTCTGAATATTATTCAGTTTACTATCATAAAAAGGAGTAAATCCTCAGAAATGAGAAGCTAAAAACAAATAGTTGACTAATAAATTAATTGACATATGATTTAAGTTATTTTTCACAGTGCACCATGCTTCAGTTAATCTTACCCACTCTGACGAAGAAGGGGCCTTGTGACTGCTGTAGGCAGTGAGCAGCAGTGATAACCCAACGTTCACTGACAATGGAGCCCCCACAAAACAGCCGACCGCTGGCACGTGCTATCAGAGCTACCTGAAAAAAAAAACATTTATTTTTATTTTTCTATATTAATATTACTACATCAATATTATACACATTCATACTTCTACCTCTATACAATACCTGCCATGGGATTTCTCCAGGAGCCACCACTGTACCACCTACAATGCGTTTATAAGGATGAGGTGTTTCCTCAGACGGGTACTCTTCAGTGGGGTCTTCCTCAGTGGGGTCTTCCTCCTCACTGTACACCCACAGGGGCAGTTTCTTTCTAGAGTGTTGTTTTGTAGAATTACTGGTGGTTGAAAAAGAAACGGTGGTGGTAGCTGGAGCTGAGAGAGGAGATGTAGTGGCGGTGACGTTGGTCAGTGAAGTTGTGTTATGCAGACGTGTATTCTCACGGCTGAGCAGAGACCTTCTGGACACAAGCTTTACCACTCTCAGGGCAGTTCTGCCACACGGGAATTGAACTAGTAATGTGAGAAATGTGGATCCACGTCGTTTAGTTAAGAGCCATTACTATTATATTCAGCGCAGAATTAATGTCAATACCTTCTGGTTCACAGTTGAAGCCGTTCTCTAACAGCCTGTATCCTGTCGCACAGGAACATTTTGCTTCAGAGGTTCCCACTGATACACAGAAATGCATACAGCCTCCGTTATTCACATCACATCTTTTGGCTATAACTGAGGAGAAAAAAAACACATGTGCACATATAATGTGTCATCCTCTTATTACATACCACATAAAAACTTTGTTTTCTAGAGCAGCCACTGCACTCCCAGATATGTGTGATTTGTATAAATGCAGTCACAACTCACAGCAAGGGCACCTTGGCTACTGTTTATAGAATTTCCAAAAAGACAAATAATCTAATTTTGGAACCTAAAACGAGGCTGATGCTAGATACGAGCCATTGATTTGATTTAGAAATAATAAAAAAAAGGCTGTTTATCCTTTCAAAAATAAAATCTGATCTGTTCTCATATTCTCAGCAAATTTGGATCATGTAGCATAGAAATCAAATTTATTTTGATCGCATATTTTAAATCCATCCACAGGACTTAACTTACCAATTTCACAGTTCATGCCAGTGAAGCCAGACGGACATGTACAGGTGTAGTAGCCAATATGGTCTTTGCATGACCCCTGGTTTAAACATGGACTTGGCTCACACTGATTACCATCTGAGGAAAAATCCAGACGCAGTAGCTGATAATATAATTTTATGGTATTTTACAGAGAAAACTTTGCACAAGAGCAGAAATAGAAACATCTTCACATAAACCTATATGTGATGAAATACTCCAGAATCAAGTGCACATGTTCATACTGTATATTAAGTGATATTGGTAGCAGTCAGTTATTAAAACATTCTTACCAACATATCCTGCCCAGAACTCCGCCTAAAACGCAGAGTAAAGTCTCTGATGAATACAGCCAATAAATGGAACAAAAAGTAAAATAACAAACAAATACATACTGTCTTTTCATCATTCTCAAAGATCTCTCTGGCCTCTTCAAAATCACACTTTTCTTCAACACACTCTCTCTCCAAGTTGCCTTTCAGCAACTCCTCCAGTATACCGGTGTTATGGCGTTTCTGTCTCTGCAAAACACTGTTGGCTGCCAGACCGGAGAGAAACACTGGACTTGAAGCTGGAGCTACTGTACAGTGAAGAAAATAATAATCACAGCTTTTAAATAAATGTCTTCATCACATACAGTAAGTCGCAACAACATATATATATATATATATATATATATATATATATATAAGGTTTAAAGATATTTTAACACTCTTTAAGTAAAAATACACAACTAAAATAAACCTCATAAATAAACTTATAATACCTCCAGAGCTCAGCCAAAAGCCCAAAAGCAACAAAAACAGCAAATTCAAAGAAACTACCGCCATTCCAAACTGCTGTCATATCCTTACAGACATAAACTGGACTATCACTCCAAAGTACAAAACTCTGTTTACACATGTACACTCACAATTAGTTACGTGTTTGCTCAGAGAAAAACATCCTGACTCTGTCTGAAAAAGCTACTCTGTCGACATCCACGTACACATGGTGTGCTTATGTTAATCTGCATCAGAATAGAGTTAATCAGGTAACAAGACACGTTAAATCATGTTGTTTTTGAAAATCCTACAGTAGAACTTCTGTTTCCAAGAACAGGAACTCGTGAAACAGTGGGTTTGCAAAAAGTCTGTCAGCTACTATAGCTTTGCCCGGGCCATGGAAGTTGAGCTGGGCTTTATTCCAATCTTTATGAAATGGTGTAAACCTAAATCATCCTTTGAACTGAATTGTGGTCTTGAAAAATCCAACTTCTCTTATTCTCTTGCACTTTGGACTTTTCACCACAAGGTGGTGCACATACACCAGTCATTTAACAAGATGCTGGATGCTGGTGATAAAATCATGTTCATTACTCATCACCAGTGAGGACGTCTGTGACTGTCACAGAGTGAGTTACCTGCAGAAATAAAACCCCTAACATTTGTTTTTAAAATGACTATGGCTCTCTGAAAATTCTAGGAGCGGGTATGTGCTGTATGTTGTGTGTGATTTTGTATGTAAAACATCAGCAACCAACCTACATTTTGAATCACTTTGAAGGAATGTGTTGTGTTGTGTTTAATTCCCTTTGACCCCCCTTTTGGGGGAGGTCATGATGTGGGCACTCTCCCCAGGGAAGCCCATAGCCAGTGGGTACAGGGTTGAGTACTGTGTGTTTTGGATCACTGTAAAAAGAAAGAAACACAGTTCCAGTAAGACCAGAATGCTCATCATTAATAACGAAGAGATTTTCAACTCAGGGTTACTTGTGCAAACTTTAACTTAAATTTTGTGTCCAAATACACTTTGACAATTGCATTCAATCTAATCAATCAATACCCAAGACGATGATTTGATGTGAAACTTGTGCTGATTCAGCGTGCCAGCTGAAGATTTAAGGTGTCTAGTGTCATTTTGTGGTCTGGTGTATAAGATGCAATCGAATCACTGGCTCTGAAATCCCCCCCATCGGGAGTTTAAAGGCTTCTCAAGTGTTGGAAGCTATTGACCGGAGGCATTTCTATTTCATTGAATCATTCAAAGGCTGAATAATTCATATGTGAGTAACTAACACTGTCTGCTCAATACAAGAACTTCTTGATCATTTCCAGACAGGGTGAATATCACAGTAAAGTAGTTATAGTTTATAGTCTAATGACCACAACATATATTTGATGCCTGGTGCATCACAATCTGTTGGCAGTATACCAACTTTAGTTCAAAACATTACTGCAGCTACACTCAGTAAAGCTCTTGTTGAGTGATATTTCTAAATCTAAGTCTGTTGCTGAGCCTAGTGGAGGTTGTGAGCTTGATAAGTCTGATGACATACTTTCCACATAGTCTCTCAGCCTAGTTTAATAGCTGGATGGATACAGACCATTGACTGGGCTTATAGTCGAGAAAATAGTAAGTGTTTTTGTCCTATTTGCTCTTGAGTGATGAGTGGAGCATTGCAGACACTAACAGGTTTGCATTAGATAGATGCTGTGGATGCACGGATGGAAAGAAGGAAGTAAAATTGTCTGTGACTGACTATTGATTTATGAAGATCTTCCTGACATCTCTGTCTTCCCTCTATCTTTGGCAGCACCACGCAGCTTGGGAGTCTGTGTCGGCTCCAATTAGATCAGTCACTACAGTGGGGGATCATGTCAGGGCCTCCCAGATAATAAAAACTCGGTGCTTGCTCAGTGATATTGATTGTTACTATACACTATCTCCTGGGCTGCGGGGGAGATTAGGCAGCCAAGACCTCAGTCTTTCACCAGGGACTTAGTGTCATTTGCACAGGGCTTATTTTTGCTGTGTTAAAACCTTCTTCTGTAGTTGTACATCTGAATGTTTGTAAAGCTCAAACAAGCGCAGCATAATTTGGGAAAATGTGAGTTCTTTTGATTTTAAAGACACAATTGGCACAAATATTAAAGGGGAAAGATCAAATAAATCCTATTAATAACACCAGGAAACAGCTAAATCTAACTTCTTAAGTTTTTTGATGCTGTAGGTTTGTAATCTGAATTTTCATAAGTTCAAAAACTGACATGGTGCAGATTTCCAGACAGACGCTGACTGTGTCAGTCAGGGCTTATGTGTCTGGGCTGCCTGTAAACGTAGCAGCTCATCTTTCTCCCAGAGTAACCCCCCATCTCTACTCATTAGATGCTGTTTTGGCAGCAGCTCCCAGATACTCACTACAAAAACAGACAATTTATTGTCTTATTCTAATCACATTAATATACTGGTCTTAATAATCCCTGACTGGATTATGCTTTAGTTACTACTATGCAACACATTATATTTAAGAAGTGAAGCTGTGATGAAATTGTACTGGGTGACATTTGAATGGTGCAACAGAGGAACTAGTTCTGTTTAATTATATCGGCCATTTCTTCCAGGTTTTATGGTGAAACGAGCTCAGAGCTTCTCTTGGTCATTGTTACAATTCCAATTTATGGGCTTATTTATATTCAGACACAAGCAAAGTTAACAAAGCTAAATTATATTAACATACCTTTGTAACATGCAAGCGCTCAGCTATCTTATGTTAGTCAACTGCTATCACAGCACTGTACAGGAACTGAAGTCTATTACAGTTTGTGAGTGTTTAAAATGATTATTTTTTAACATAAATTTTTTAAACCTACTGAAACACAGAGTCCTCTGCATCACCTGCTGGAAAACAGCAGCCAATTACTGAGAAATGCAAGTAGACAGAAATTATGATAGGAATATGTATATGTATACAGTATGTATATGTATATTGTATAACTATGTAATTCTGTTCACCACTTTGAAAAACAATAGGGAAAATGTATGAAAATATGCAAAACAGAAAAATTTTAATCTTTACAAACTCAAACTTCAACATTTCAGGAATTCTACATGTTTACTTTCTTGTCAAATAAATGCAGTCTATGCAGATTTGTGAAGAGGACCGTTATCTTAGCTTAGCATAAAGACTGGAAGCCAGTCCACAAAAGACAACTGCTAGAATCTCATAATTAACATGGTAGATCTTGTTTACTCCCAACAAAAAACTAAATGTAAAAGTGACAATTTGTGGTTTAATTAGAAGCTGACTGTTGGAGATTGTCAGGCAACCTCTTGGTTGTGACAAAATTAGTCTGGCTAGGTGTTTCCTCATGTTTCTAGTCTTTGTGCTAAGCCTACAGTCTGGTGATATCATTATGCACTCTATATCAGACAGAATGATGTTTATTTTCTAACACTCTCATACATAGGAGGTAGAACTGACTGTCTGAAAAAACATGTTAAAACCTTTTTCAAGTTTACATCTTTAAAGCTGCAGCTGACATAAAAAATGATGAGTTATTGTACCATGTCAGGAGTTTTGAATCACTTGGCAGACAGTTCTGACATGAGTGTAAATAAAGTGAAATATGATGCATGTTTGACAAAAAGACTGAATCCAGACTTGTGTTAGTGGCTGTTTGAGGTTGTACAGTAATATCCACAGGGAGCTTCTGTGATGTGACCTGTAAAAAGAAGCACTGCAGGCCTCAAAGCAAACCCCCTCCATGACCCCTCCTCTAGATAGAGTCACTGACATTAATGTGATATTTTAGAGAGTCTAGTTCTGTTAATTAGTACAGTCATTTCTGTAATTTCAAAGCCTGATGTTTCACACCCAGTCCCCACATGCCTTCCCACCAAGGCAAACATCCTGACATTTTAACAATGGGTTTGATATTTTGCTGGAGACAGAGAGATAGTGTTTGTATTTAAAGGATTACAACACCAGTCTCAGTCCAGTAGTTTTAAATAGATGTTTGGAAGCCTTTCAGATACAGTTCTGCATGTAATAAATATATTTATTTAAACCCTGACATTGCACCTATATTAATCCAGGTAAAGCTAAGTAATAATGCGTACTACATATACAGGTGTGGTGCAAATAAAGATGAATTACAAATATCTTGGTGCCTGGTTTGCATGAGTAGAGCAGCGCTTACATTCACCAATAGTCAACCACAAACACTGTGGTGTCACTGTTGTGAGTTCCTGAGAAATAAAAGCTTATTCTGTGAGCAGTTGTGCTCACAGTCAAGCTGACACATGCTGCTGGCTCAAGGATGTTCAGCCACCGTTAATGAAAAGTGGAGCTCCCATCCCTCCTGGTCAAAGAGTATCTGCGAAGCTGTCCCTTTTCCTGCTGAATGTCAAAAATGAGTTAGCAAGAAGCTGCACAAGACAAACCCAATGAAGTGAAACAGTCAAACTCATTTTTCTAATAATAAATCCATTCACAACTTTGTACTCTTCACCTGGTAAAATGTGTTTCTGGTGCGAATAACTCACCTGCCAGAAAACTGATGAAATAATACATGTGAATCATCTGCCCATAGCTAAAACATTCCCTGACTTCTGACATAAGAGATATAAAAAAAGCAATCTGGGGAATGGCCAAGTCAATTATCTGCTGTATTACAGGAAGGCATGACAGAAATATGACCACACGTCACACCTTTCGACCCTAGTCCCTTCAGTTTTGAAATAACTTGCGGATCCCGTTCTCACCTTTGGACCAAACTGAGCTCAGTTCACTTGCGCTTTGTGAGGCCCGGAGATAAATGAGCAGGTGAAAACAATTAATGTTATGTGCATGTGTATAGATTTGCACACACAAGTGCACACACACTTGTATAGCTTTTCAGTCCTTCACATTTATCACCTTGCTATGACTTAATATGTTCCTTTACAGTGACACCATGTGAATATTATACTTTCTTTGCTTGATGCCTTACACAGATGACACTGACCTCATTTGCATGGTATCACTTACAATAAAGCTTTCCAAGTATAATAAATCAAATCTCCTTGTTTTATTTTAACACACAGTAAACAAACAATTTACCCAGTCAATCTACAATTAGTAAAACTGCATTTCTCTGATACAAGTGAGTATTCTATAAACACTCCTCAACCTCCACCTTGTATATGTCATCTGCGCCCCTGTAAAGAAACCAGCCTGATTAGCTTATCAGAGCTTAAATTGAGCTAACACCTACAATCAGAGGCAGATCACAACACAGTACTGGAGTCTTAATCACCCTCCAACACCTTCCCACCTGTCCCAGAGAATCATATTTTGGTATTGATGCATCTTAGCACTCATATTGGCTCTTTGATAAATATCACCATAGGTGAGTTTCAGTTCAGCAGAGTTACAAATCTACCAGCTTATTCACTATTGTCATGTGCTGTGCTGTCATCCTAGACAACTGATTTATACTGTAAGTCAGTGCAGCGAGGAGATGTGGTGAGTGGCTGTTATCCATGTGATTAGAAATTGATTTTGCCATGATGAATACACTCTTTCAGCAGAAGAACTGGGCAGGTGCTTCCCAAAGCTTTTGAAAGATCTCAAAATTAGGAACTCTGTGTACCATAGTTCAATTAAAACATATCTTATAAAAGAAATGTATAATGATTAAAAATGTGACAAGATCACTAACAGTAGATTAAGAAAATAACATATGTAACAGATGTAATTCAAAAAAGCAGGATTTTTTTTTGCAACCTTGCAGTCCTATAATAATGCATTAACTACTTCAATGTTTGAATCATTACACCATTCTTCCATTCATTCTCTTTGCACATACTACTCCTCTTGCATAATTCACCTTGGTTGCTGGATTACTAGCAGCAAATATTTGAAAGATCAACCTATTGTGAATATAAGAAAAGTATGGGTTTGACTGTCACCAGATGTACTGTAATGAATCATTTACATATACCATAGCAAAAGACATAGCATCTGAAGGAAATCTATTCCAAACAAAGACAGAACATGAAATCTCTTCTCCGAATTATATTGTGCTGCCTTGAGTGATTTGTTGTTGCCTGGTAAACTATGTTTCAATCATCTTAACACAGTTGCAAATAACAATTAACCTACCGAACAGCACAAATTTAACTATAATCCTCCAACATTAACTTCTACTGAATAATCTATTCTGGATATGAAATGTGTCTATGAATTTACATTTAACTGAGTTGTATGAATGCTGGGAGCTTAACTGTTTTCTTTTTAGTCTCTGAGAAAAATCTGTCTCACATAAATCTTGCAATCAGCAGACAAACTCCAAAACACAATTCATATTGCTTTTCAAAGCATCAACAATGAACTGGGAGGAAATCTGAATATGTAAGGTTGATCATGCATGCAACCATGAAGTGACTGTAAATTTCCATGCCAGCCATTACTAATCTGTTGCTTAAATGGATTAGTGCCATATAGGAGAATGATCATCTTTGTGTATCTCACCCAAATAAGTGGCATAAAATGAATATACAAGTAATTACATAACTCGACTTTCAAAAGAAAAAAGCATCATGCTGCACAATTAGTAGGTAATATTAAGTACTAATATTCAGTTCTAATTGTAGGTACAGTTCATGGTTAAAAAATCTTGGGGCTACATGACGTGATTTATGTACTTGACAAAAACTAAAACAACTGTGTTTGCTGAGTGTGCACGCATGTGTGTGAAGCAGTGTGAGATGAAGCTGATGATAGTTTTGAGCAGAGTTCCTGCAATCAGCAGACAAACTGAGGTGATTCACGCTTTTTCTGTGACAGTGGTGGACAGAGCCTGTGATGTGCCATCAGAGGCGACAGGGAGTGAGTCAGGAGTTTGTGCTGTACCAACCAGGCTGTGGGGCTTTGCTCTAACAGGCTGTGGGTGAACACAGCACTGTAGTGAGATGCCCTGCTGGAAAGGTCAAAGGAGGCCAGGGGCTATGGACACAGTGGGAACACAACCCACTGACATTTATACTCTCTCTAACCCTCACTCTTTATTCTATACCTCATTCTCAGCATACATACACATTCAGCTGGTGAGTCAGAGCTCTACCTCTTTCTCCACACTTTTAATAGTATAACTACATGGAAGTATGGAAAGAAGTCACCAGAAACTTTGTGGGTCTTACAAAAAATCTTACTCCATAACATCTCTGTCCCCTAAAAACATTTAAAATGCTATTATTACATGTAAATACATACATATATACAGTGGATATAAAAAGTGTACACACCCCTGTTAAAATGCCAGGTTTCAATCAAATCAATTCAAATCATTTCAAAACTTTTACCACCATTAATGTGACCTATAACCTGTACAATTCAATTAAAAAACAAATAAATTTGGTAGGGAAAAAAATATTAAAAATAAAAAACATATAATAAGCCGGTTGCACACTGTGTGCACACTCTTAAACTAATTCTCTGTTGAAGCACCTTTTGATTGAATTACAGCATTCAGTCTATTTGGGTAGGAGTCTATCAGCATGGCACATCCT
>JAUBNQ010000002.1:14533476-14543859 GCA_032353495.1 Ctenopoma kingsleyae
TACCAATGGTTTCATGGTCATGAAAATAAAGAAAACACATTGAATTGGGGAGGTGTGTCCAAACTTTGGCCTGTACTATATATACAGTATATATATTTCTTGTATATATATTTCTAATGCTAGTTTTAGTAAGGTCAGTGTGTGATTACATCTGTTACAAAGACACCTGGTCAAAGCTCTCCTCCCCCTTTTCCTCCCAGTGTAACCTCCTTGACCCCTCACCCGCTGAGTGGTCATCTCATATTGATTCACGGTCTTTTGTATTGTGGTCTGGTGCTAAAATAGCTGCTATCATAAATAATTACCATGCACGGACTCAGCTCCAGTGAATGATAATACACAGTCAGATCTCATGATTTAAGAACAAGGAATAAATGAATGTAATTTTCTTTAAAAAACAAGCTAAACAGTCTTTAGGGAGGAAACTGAATGTAGTAGCTTTAACTTATGATTTTATAATATAGTAGGCATATGGACAATAATGTGTTTTTTTATTAAGAAATAATGGAAATAACTGTAAACTGGATTTGATATAAACTGTAACAGTCAAGGACATTTAGTAAACTAAATTAAAATCCATGCATTAGTATGGTTCTTAACAGCAGGTTAAAATACTGTAAATACAACTGCATTTCAACATGTTTTCCTCATCAGTTTTTTATAGTAGATACTTGATAGTCTGGTGGCATTGCAATTTAGTTCTGAGTTCAAGTTGTCACAATGACAAGATAAACAAATAGTTTGAATTAACTACAATTAAGTTCTGTTTTAAAAGTGTAAATTCATTGAATGAGGCCAGACTGTGAGCCTTAAACGTCTCAGGAAGATTTGAGCATGTGAAGAAAGTTAGAAAGGAGTCTAGTTTCTTCTAAAAATAGCAACCATATAGATCTTGTAACACTCAACCTGCAGGTCTTTTTCCTTTGCTGCCACAGAGTGCTAACAGACCTGCAGGGGGAAGAGATGTGACATAAAGCCTGCAAAGATCAAGACTTGGATTGGACCAGAACATCTGAGTAAACGCTGATACAATATCACTGGTTACTAAAACAACTACAGTGACCTTAAAAGTAGATTAAGAGCCTGAAAACAATTAGGAGTTTTTACTGGCAGTGTGTCTCACTCACCATTTGGAAGTGGATGCTTTGATGAAAGTCCAAATGAAGGATCAGGTGTGACTTTCAAGCTTTTGAAGGTTTTAAAGGTAAGGACCTCACATACTTTAAGCTTTAAATAACCTGCTGTTCAAAATAGAACAGAGTGTCAGAAGAGTAACACTAAAACATTTTGTTATGGATAGTTTTTTTCCCCACAGTGAGGCGTCCTGGGGGCAGATTCTGTATGTTTTGTTATTACAAGACTTTGCCTATGAATTTCTTAAGAGTATAACGGCTCCAGGTAATTGTCAGAAAGTACTGTCGAAAGGTTTCCAATGATTGTTTCTTTGGTGGGAAGCAGTGCCAATTGAATCTGTTCAAAGTGAGCATAACGCAGAGTAATGGCATAATACGCATATTTCTGTTCAATTTCAAAACATTTTGCATTGGCTAGTTAGGCCATGCAAGGGGTAATAAGATAATATTTTTCAGGATCTGCAATAATACTTAATGCTTTTCAGCACATGCAACGTGCACTGAGTAAAGAAACTGTTTATGGCGCATTTCTCTAAATCAAGTTCTCATTTTCACAGAGTTGATCTTTTTTCTAGTTGCAGTGCTTTAAGTGATCCTGTATTACATAACATGTTGCTCTGTATGCAACAAATATATTTTGAAATTCATAGGAAACACATCATAGTTGCTGAACCCGAGATTTCTGGTCTGTTTTTTTTTTTTTTATATATATATTTAATTTTACACAATTTACACAATCTGCAGATTACTATACTTTATGATTAAAGTGCCAAGCGGGCAAGTTACATTTTAATAGTTTTATTCTCTAGCGGGATATTTTATGTAAATTACATCTAATATATTTTATAAAGTCAAAGAAAGCACATCAGATCATATAATAAAACAGTACGCAGGTTGCATGTGAACGGGTAACGCATAGCTCCGCAAAGGCAACTGAATGAGAGCAACAGCAAGATGGTGTGCACCATGCAGCACAGCCTCCTGCTTTAATTCATCACCACATCGACAGCACAGCCTACACACACAGACCGCATTTGTGGATGGAACAGCTCGTTTTCATCACAGCGGTGACACTGAAGTCAAAAAACAAATGGCCACGGTGTGAATCGGCACTGTGAAACGGGGGGCGCGCTCTCACGTTGTGTATCCTGTTGATTCTGCCTGTCGAGCGTTTAGAGGAGCAGAGCTCGCCAGTAGGAAAAGCTTCAGACAAGAAGCCCCGGTCACAGAAGATACACTGGATGGCATTTCTCCCGTGGTTCATTTGTAGATAGGAAGCTTCGGTGACTTCTATTTTCTTCTTTTCGTCGTTGATTGAAGATCTGTGAGGAAAAAACTGCGTTTCCAGACGCAGCTTTTTGTTCTTCTCCTTTGTCACAGTACAGCAGGTCGTGATTTTTGTATTCAATACAACGGGATTCATGGTGGGAACGTTTCCTTTCATCAATGTGCATTGATGTAGCAGAAAACGTGGAGGAGATAAGGTAGGTCACAGCGTGTTTGAAAACACTGGAAAGGCTGTGCAAAAGACAGACAGGCACATAGACTGTTTCATGTGGCTTATTGAAATCATTTGGGCGTTTTGTCGTGTGAGTGCTTTCAAAGAAAATAAAGACTTGGATATTTTCATTGATGTCTAATTGATAAATACCTTGCAGCTCGAGTAGCCCACACGGTCCATTGTCTCGTTATATGGCCCCGCGTTGACACCAAGCGCTGCTGCTGCTGTTATGAAAGAGAAATCTAATTTTGATGAATATTTCTCTCTTCACAGAACCCTTATCTCAGCACCTGGAACATTTGGTAAGGATTTCATTGAGGACAGTCTGCAGTTAAAAGGATTACGATTCTTGTCTAAATCGGGAATTACACATCCAAACTGGGATCTATGAGCGGAAAAGTGGCGAAGCCTAAAGAAGACAAGGATGCTTCCAAGGGTAAGAGGAGAGCATTGCCTTGCACAAACTGCTTTACCCCTAAATCACAGGTTTTGTGTTTTTTTAACGCGAGGGTGCACCCATTCAGCCCCTGCATGGTGCTCAAATCATCCTTTGAGATTAGACCGAAAACCATTGCAGCCGCTGGATGGGGAGCCATTCCCAGCACGGTGCATGTGGACACTGCTGTTTGAGATCGAAGCAGTTGCTACTGTAGGCCTATACGCTGCACGATGTGTTGGTTTGACATCACACGCTTCACTTGCATTGACTTGGTGGTCGCCAAAAACAGCCATTTAGAGAAAGCGAAGGATCTTTCTGTTGCAAACCTGTAGACTACAGATCGTGCACAGCAATGGTTTCATTTGAAAGATAAACATTGTAATGTTGGAACAGCGACAGCCTATAAAACGTGTCACTGTCACCCTGTTGAAATGTCCCTTTGTGTTTCTCGGTTGCATCTTACGCATGCTGAGCCGCACATCCTCGTCACAACTGTACAACCATGACGCGTGAAACCTTTTCGCTCACGTAGCCTGAGCTTTTGACCCTATGGCGTAAAAATAAGCCCATTTACCCCTTAGAAGAAAGGAAGTAAATGCCTATTAATTGCCATGGAGACAAAGCGGAGACAAGGTTGCCAAAGAAACCTGGCGGGACTAATGGTTGTAACCGCTCCATCTACACACTTTACGCACCGACACACGTATTACTGCACCTTTGTCTTTGTGCTCGGTTTCTATTAACCTGTTAGGGAACAACATATGGTAGGAAACGACAAGGCAGTTTATTACTTCAGTAAATCTAAAGGACTACGTATATTCTACTGTGTTCATAGCATTTAAATTTGGATTCATGCATCTGTATTTCCTGTAGCTATGTTTTATAGTCAATGTACAAACACAAGTTTCCGAAGTGTAATATAATAACAAGCAACACTTACAATGCGGCAGCCCATTGCAGCCTTCCTTGTTTTATTTACAGTGCAACAATTCAATTTGATCTCCGGCTCTGTTTAAGGTGTTCACAACAAATCAATAAACGTAATTGCCTTATTTTGGCAGCGCTACTACAACTGACTACGCGGCCTGTTGGTGTTACTGTACGCGGTGAATACACAGACTTATGGCATGTTTTCAGAAACATCTTCAGTTGTTCTTTACATGTACGTCGTTACTACCTGGACCATGAAACCTTTATTCTCTAGGTGTACTAGCGGCTTAGCGGCATGTTATTAATGGAAATAAACTAGTGAGATAAGACTATTTTACCTTATTATACCATGCTGCGGAGACTGTACTAACGCACAGTTTGCAGCCGTGTACCACTCACCAACTCTAATTAATGTGTTAGCAAATTATACACCTTAAAAAAATCAAGACCTAAAATTATTTTCAGTATACAGTAGCCATTCTGAATAGGTTTCATTATTAGTCAATAGAGATTCCAGCGTCAGTAGAGTCACACTGAAGAAAATATGCCCTGATGGATACTGTTTGTTTTGTTATTACAAAACTTTGCTCTGAATGAAATATTAGCTTTACGTATGTGCATCTGAGTTTAATTTCATGTTTCTCTTACACATTTACTTAATTTAAAGTTAAGGTTCTATAGTAGTCAGTAATGAGTAATGATTGTTTACTGTGCAATCTACAAGATGTCGATTTTAGAGATGTCTTGAGACTGTAGAGCTTGTAACTAAATTTCGTACAGTGCATCTGTTATTTTTGTATGTGGTTGATTTAGTTTTACATGGTGCCTGATAAACACATGTAATAAAACATAATGAAACACAATTTACAGCGTAGAGTTTGCCTGGCAAGAGAACAATAAGCAAAATATGCTCAAAATAATTGATTTCAAGTTTAAGCTCCACAGCAACTTGCTCTCATCTCCGTCTGGAAATCAATGGCATGTCTGAATGGCTGACTCATTTAAGCTCCAGGGCATCACCATATCCAAAACTCTTAGATAAGATAAAAATGTCTTCACCTTAACCAAGAACATCCAACAAAGCTCTGTCTAGCTTTATAGGTGCAAAGTCGAAATCCATAAAGCTGATGTGGCTCTGCTGCCTTCCAGTTTTAGGGGAAAAAAACCTTCAGTTTACTATCTGCATCACTGAGAAGGGACACATTTGTGCCAGGTGCCCTCCATCAGAGACGTGAATGGCACAAAAGCAGGGACCCTGCCAATGTTGGCAACCACCTGTCCCTCAAATTATTTCAGGGAAACAGTCCATTAAAGCCAGAACCACCTGCCATCTCCACTGCTTTTTTCTGCAAGCTGTTGGCCTACAGAAGCTTCTGACTGCCCTGTTTTTTCAGGACAGAAGTGATATCCCCATTTCTACCCTCATCATTTTTGGAAATATTTTTTTAGAATTTCAGTTCAGAGTATCTCAGCTGTGCTCTGGTAATTCAGGTAGGAATCCTTACTGTGTTAGTTTCATAATCATTTCTGTGTTAGTTTCTCATATCGGAGGTACTTGTTATAGACTTTAATTGGCAGTTATTGCATACAATGTACATCTAACATAAGCTGATTATTGATTCAAAACAATCAATAACTAGACAATATCTAGGAAACCGAATTACAGGTTTAGAGACCGCAAAGTGTTCTGTGACGCTTTGACACAATCATGTATTGGTAGTTAGATAGTGTTAATAGAAAGAACCTGAATAGAAATTGGATGAATAAACAGAAAACTCTGGAGTTAAAATTATATTGAACTGAATTGAATGTATTTTCTTTGTGGTGACCCTCAAAACTGACATGCCATTAAAACTGTGCAGCTCACTGTCATTTCACAATAGGCTATTTTCTTGTGGTTGGCAAGTATGAGATTTGTGACAGTAATCTGTTTTGTGGCTTAGTCAGGAAGGCCACAGTTCACCCTGTAGTGAAAACGTGAAAACAGAAAGTATGCAGAGATGCAGTAAGGGAGATAGAGAGCGATGTGGTCGGGTAGAAGGAGGTAGCGTGTATCGGAGCTCCAATATCAACACCAGTGAATCACTCTGTGTTAGTTTTCCCTGTCCTTTGTGAATTGAAGTGGTCCAGACAAAGTGATGTGTCAAAGCAGGACGTACACACTCTCTCAACATTACAACTTTCCAGAACCTGAAAACTCAGCTACATGAATTCCTGCACAGACCCATTAACAGTGCTGCATTGATGCATTGTGCATCAGTTATGCACACATTTCCACCCCAACTGTTTGCCCTCATGACAGTAATACATTCTGATCTAAAAGGCTGCATCACATATTACATCTTCAGTTTCTGTTCACTTTTCCCACATGTGTTTCTGCATGTCTCTCTTGCAGTTTGTAAATCCCACTATCATGTGTTCAAAGAACTTTGCACTTCTCAGACTTCTCAGTCCAGTGCATTCATAAGACCCTCATCACTGTCAGCCAGTGGATTCATGTCTGCCTCGAATTGCAGGTCAGAGTGGAGCAGCAGGCATAAGTCTTGCATATTTACAGACAGATTAATTTAGCACAAGGTCAGCCACAGAACTGAATCAATAGATATCCTGAGAGGAGTTTGGAGTTTGCTTCATTAATCACAAAGCAGGCGACTCTGTCATCCAACACTGACACCTGCTCTAATCTCATCAGCAAAACCACACACAGTCTACAGTGTCGTTAAGATCTGTCGATTGAATACCTTACTCCCTGAGAAGCCCCTTTAGGTAAAGTGTGGTCAAGGGAGGATTTGTCCATTTTGTAATTATTATTACATCATATTAAATGTATTCAGTATCGCCACTTTTAGGCTTTATTACCATTTTCAGTGAATGTTTGAAAGATACCCGCATTGTCTGAAAAAGGACAAGCACAACTGCTGTTGCTAAGTTTTTTTGCTTGATCAGCAGCCAGTGCATGTACAGTAGGATGCATACATTGACAGATTACAACAGTACACAGTGTACAGTTTCACAAGCAGTCACATTAGTGTGTGTGAGCTCAACTGGTAGTGCAGGAGATTTTCATGTGGGGGTCCTCAAATTCTAATCCCACGGCTTTAGAAAATGATTCCAAATAAATCTTGAACTCAGGGAGCTCACAGGATTTTCTGCTATTTGACAGGGTCAGCTTAAAATATTTTTTTTCTAAGATACTAATACAAAATGCTGTTATGTTATTTTTAATCTCCATACATCTTAGTGACTCTACAAGCTAAACAGTGAACATTTTGGACAAAAAGTTGTTAACCTGTCCTAGTTTTGTCACAGGATATGTCATGATTTACTATTTGGAAACTATTATTCGGTCTTTACAACAGTAAACTAAAAGGCAACTTTCTCAAAAGGTTACAGTAAACAAAAAGGATAATATTCACTTTCCATAAAAGTAATTCTATTCAATACATCGAATACAACAAAAACAACAGTGAGGACATGTTCTGTTGGAAGTATTTGAGGTGTCAGAGTGGTGAGGTTGTTCCCTGTCAGAAGCTTTCCTGGTACTGACGCAGATCTGGCCACACTGCCTGGAGGAAACTGGCTCGCCTCGCATCAGAGATCTGTCACTCTCCATCGCTGACTTGTGCGCTGATCGCTGTTGGGGAATGTTCAGAGCCCGTCTCTTCAATTCCTCTCTCAGCCTAAGTTTCTGAGTGACACAGGGTGCCTGGTGATTGGTGCATTGACGTCTGATATCCTGCACTTTTGTACAGTTTGTTTCCTTGAGAAGAAAGTCGTGCTGTTTTAGATATGCCAGCCACATGATTAAACTTGACTGTGCCAGAATTTTAAGTAGTTAGGTATTGATCAGTCAGTGGTTAAATATAAAAATATACAACAAGCCAGGTCCAAGCAAAACACATTTTTCATTCTTTTAATTTCTCTTGACTTTGAAATAGAATCACAGTCAGTTACGTCATCACTGCCAGAAGGGTTCTGCCCCTAAAATCTCTAATACCTGACTGTTCTGGTGCATTAGTCAGCTTGCACTGGTAATCCACAGAGCTGCATGTCTTCTGAGGTGAATGGCTTTGTGAGCTGTCTCCCTCACTGCCTACTGGAACATGCCTGCCTCTGGTTGTAATTTACCAGGTCATAGGACCAATGAAAACATGCCACTGGTCTCCCTGCATAGCTTTTTGCTTATTAATTCACACTGTCTTGCTCTTTCTCAGTTGTATTTGCACTCATCTTTTTTCCTTGCTATTTCTTAGTATGGTAATACTCCAGCATTAAGTTAGTTGTGTCATCTGGCTTCTTCCCTAAATAATGTCACTCAGGGGGACTAAAAGGTTTTAATCCCTGTTAACAAAATGACCATGAATGTCTGAAACATCTGGCTCTCTGCTGAATATTGCTGTTCTTCCCCAAACATTGGAATACACAGAAACAGCAGCAAATGTAGTTCAGATAACCCATATTTTTATTGTGTATTGGCAATAGTTAGCTGTAAGGGGGAAGTGAGAGTATTTTATTGTTATGAAGTAAGAGGTATTTTTAGAAATTATTGAATGTGAAAGATCTTTAAGTTTAACGTTGTTAACTGTTGAACTGGACATTATCACTTTGCCAAGGCAGTGTTTGCTTCCAGAGCCTGCTTCAGATCTGTATGTGGTCTCCTGGCATTGACTATCGTGATATTTAGCTCATGATTATAATCTTATTTCTATGCCTAAATTCTTTCATCAAAATAATGGCACAGATCTGAACTCTGACAAATAGGTGTGGGGCTATCTACTACCTGTGGATTTTGGATTACTGCAATTTTACTTTCAGAAATGCACTCAATGCTACATTTGTTAATCTTATCCGAAGATAATCCCCTGTAATTGTGCTTGTGTGTCAAATTGCACTGATAACAAAAAACCCTTGTCTCCCAACAGGGCCAGAGACTGATACATTTCAGAATGGAATAACTGTGTATTCTCTGCATATTTAAAACTATGTCACATAAGACTTTACACTGACATCGGCTAAATGGGACCTACTAACCCTTTTTATAAATGCTAATACCTAGAAGCCAAGTCCTCATATAATACCTTTGCCAGGTGTATGACAATCCAACTCTGAGTGCTAATGGGCTCTCTGCATGCAGGTCAAATGCTGTTAGTCCATCTGAGGTGAAGGCAAGAGCTCATCTGTTCAACTGAGCATGTGGCAGCACTGACTCATTGGTCTGTATACCTTCACACCATCCCAGGCTCACTTTCAGACTGTGCACTGTATATGTTGCATTCAGTTCTTCATTAATCTCAGAATAAGATAGCACTAAAAGCCTGAAAAAACTCAAGTGGGCATTTTTGTGAAGGCATGGTTCTATCTGCAGCAAGTCTTTCAAGGAAATTTCATCATGACTGTTTCAAACTGTATGTTTCTGTTTGTGAAAAACAAATTGCAAACACACAAAAACTACAAACTACATTATAAATATAACTACAACAGAACATGTGTGACACTCTGGAGAGCTATTCCTGACTTTAAGGGCACAATGAAGTCACAGAAGCAGTATCGTATCCCACGGTTACCGTAGAAACCGTGAATTGCTGTCGTCATCCAAGACAAGCCTGCACAGAGCCTGGTGGGATTAGAGCAGCCTCAAGTAGAATTATTGTGAGATAAAGACTGAGGAGTTGAGGAGAGGGGTGTTTCCTGTACAGAGAGGCATCAGTGGAATAAAAAATCTCAAAATCATGCAGTGTTTAAAGGTTTTATTGCCTTCTGGAATCTGTATTTTAAAAGTTCCTCTTGACATTAATTAAATTAAAGTTTGTAAAAATTATAAAGAGTGAGGAGTAATAAAGGGAGGTAGTAATGGTGGACCCTTGGCAATAAACAGGAGCTACAGACTGGTCAGAGTTAGGATTAGGGCCTCACTCCGACTTGTTTCACCTCAGGAAAGTTCACTGACTATGAGAGGAAACATCTGCTATAAGCAATTTTAGTCGTCGTGGAAAAGCAGAAGGGAAGTCTTGAGATGACCTGATGGGCTCGTGGATCAGGGTAGCTACTATATATACAGTGAATATAAAAAGTGTACACACCCCTGTTAACATGCCAGGTTTTTGCGCTGTTAAAAAATTACACCACAAGAAATCATTTCAAAACTTTTACCACCTTTAATGTGACCTATAACCTGTACAATTCAATTAAAAAAAATCTGTTAGGGAAAAAATAGAAAAAATAAAAAACACAATATGCTGGTTGCATAAGTGTGCACACCCTTAAACTAAATCTCCGTTGAAGCACCTTTTGATTGAATTACAACATTCAGTCTTCTTGCACACACACCTGACATCAATTAAAGTGACTCTGATTAACCCCAAATAAAGTTCAGCTGTCCA
>JAUBNQ010000002.1:14543959-14568148 GCA_032353495.1 Ctenopoma kingsleyae
GATGCCTTCAGTGAGAATCTACCAATAAAAATGGACATGAAAATAAAGAAAACACATTGAATGAGAAGGTGTGTCCACACTTTTGGCCTGTACTGTATATATATATATATCCTGTCCTATGTGGGAAATAACATTTAGCCAAAACACAACAAAACGCTGTGGTTTCACTGTGTTTTGTCCTAAATCATATATGCTGTATGTAGTGGATATAAAACGTGTACACACCCCTGTTAAAATGCCAGGTTTTTGAGCTGTAAAAACAATGACACCACAAGAAATCATTTCAAAACTTTTACTACCTTTAATGTGACCTATAACCTGTACAATTCAATTAAAATCAAACAAATTTGGTAGGGAAAAAATATAAAAAATAAAAAACTTATAATAAGCTGGCTGCATAAGTGTGCACACCCTTAAACTAATTCTCTGTTGAAGCACCTTTTGATTGAATTACATCATTCAGTCTTCTTGCACACACACCTGACATCAATTAAAGTGACTCTGATTAACCTCAAATAAAGTTCAGCTGTCCAAGTAGGATTTTCCTGACATTTACTCAGTTGCCTGCTACAACAAAAGCCATGGTTCACAGAGAGCTTACACAGGACCAATGCGATCTCATTGTTATAAGGTATCAGTCAGGAGAAGGGTACAAACATTTTCCACAGCATTGGATATACCACATATATATATTTATATGATATACCACAGTGAAGACAGTCATCAAAAAGTGGAGAAAATATGGGACAAAAGTGACGTTGTCCAGACCTGGACGTCCATCCAAAATTGATGAATACACTAGACAAAAACTGGTCAGGGAGGCTGCCAAGAGACCAACAGCAACACTGAAGGAACTGCAGGAATTTTTTGTATGTACTGGTTGTGTACTACATGTGACAACAATCTTCCATATTCTCCATATGTGTGGACAATGGGTCAGAGTTACAAAAAACATTCAGGACCAGCTAAAATTTGACAAGAAATATATGAAGTCTCTCAAAGCCATGGGAGAAAATGTGTTATGGTCTGATGAGACCAAGGTTGAACTTTTTGGCCACAATTCCAAAAGGTATGTTTGGTGCAGAAATAACATTTCACATCACCAAAAGAACACCATACCCACTGTGAACCATGGTGGTGGTAGCATCATGCTTTGGGGATGCTTTTCTTCAGCTGGAACTGGGGCTTTAGTCAAGGTTGAGGTAAATATAAACCGCTCTAAATACCAGTCACTTTTGACCCAAAATCTCCAGGCATCTGCTAGAAAGCTGAAGATGAAGAGGAGTTTCACCTTTCAACAAGACAATGATCGCAAACATGCATTCCAATCAACAAAACAATGGCTTTATCAGAAGAAAATTAAAGTTTTGGAATGGCCCAGCCAGAGCCCAGATCCAAATCCAATAGAAAATCTGTGGGATGACCTGAAGAGGGCTGTGCACAAGAGATGCCCTCGCAATCTGACAGATTTGGAGCGCTTTTGCAAGAAAGAGTGGGCAAATATTACCAAGTCAGGATGTGCCATGCTGATAGACTCCTACCCAAATAGACTGAATGCTGTAATTCAATCAAAAGGTGCTTCAACAGAGACTTAGTTTAAGTGATTAGTTAGATTAATTAGTTTAGTTTAGGTGTGCACACTTATGCAACCAGCTTATTGTATGTTTTTAATTATTTATTTTTTTTCCCTAACAGATTTTTTTTTCAATTGAATTATACAGGTTATAGGTCACATTAATGGTGGTAAAAGTTTTGAAATGATTTCTTGTGGTGTCATTTTTTTACAGCACAAAAACCTGGCATTTTAACAGGGGTGTGTACACTTTTTATATCCACTGTATATAATATATCTAGGAGGTTGCTAATGGCTTTACAGAATCTGAGCCACTGGTTGTTGTAACTTTTGGTGCTTTGGATACACCAGAATTGCCCAACTGTACGTCTATAAAACCCTTAATGAAAAGCATTGAGTGTGAGTGAGTGAGTTTGGCAGCACACACAAAATAGCAGCTGGCAGTTTCAGTGATACTCACACAGGCAGTGAACAGATTATGTTTGTATTATAAAGATGCATATATATAAATTTTTGTATTTATTTTTAGTGTAATGTAAACCACGTTTTCTTTAAGTGGATCTACTCTGTTGCCAGACATGTTTCACTCTTTGTTGCAGCCTGTATGTATTTATATGCAACTATTTTCAATTAGAAATCAGCTTTTGTTAACCAGAAATACATATATTTTAGTTTATACATGTTTCTATTTCAACCAGGATCACAATTTTTCCTAACCTGAAAATGCTAAATCTGCTTAACAGAAAAACATTTGCAGTAAACAACATTAAGTTAAAATTTTCCCCATAATAATGTTATTCATGCCAGATAGATACACATGAAAGTCATTTATATATGAGATGAGGTTTAATGTTATGTAACCAGCTGGTGAGTTGGGAACATAGATATAGCTTCTGAATAGTAAGAATTGGTAATGTGAGGAAGTGTAAGCAATTTTAGTTGTTGCTGATTAATTAAGGTGCAGTGCACTCTGTAGGTTATCACCATTGATCATATTGATCTTTGAGTCACACACTCAAAATAGCCATTTCATTAGAATAGCTGTAGACACTGTATGGACAGACTATAGAGTAAAGGCTGAGGGTGCAGGTAAAATAACTGATTGGCCGAGTGTCCAGGGACCCGATGCATAAAACACGTAAAGACAGAAATACACATTTGCATGCGTTTTGTCAGATTTATAAAGACACATGCACGGCTGATTCTATTGAGTGAACGAGTGCACATACACAAGCCTCATTTTCACTCCCACAATTCACCATAAATGGAAATAGAAACGCCTTTTAACACCAATTTACATATTGTTCTGCTTGGCTGCTCATTGGACTGTCACTGTGAAGAACAGAGGGTGAAAAGCAAGAGGCACGGTATTATTTATTGTGCTGCACTGGCGTTGTTTCATGACTGTTATGCACTAGCTCCTGGCTAGTTATAGCTCCTGTATCACTGATTTATCACATGTAACTGTAAACCACCACTGGTTTGATATCTCAGTCATCATTAATAAGTATCATTACTCATATAAAAGTAATTTAAAATGAAGCCTAAAAAGTCTTTGATCATTGATTGATTTGTAGATTTCAAAATAAGAAAATGTATACTAATTAATGTGCAGAAAAGGTGTATGCATGTCTTTAATGCATACACATTGTTTATACTGTACAATTGAACCCAATTGTCTTCACTTGTCATAAGAAGGAAAGCTTAACATAAACTAAATACTGGTCTTATAAAAACCATAGAGATCTTTAGAGACCATGGAAAGACTATTATGACTATGACATACATTCTGAGAAGAGGACAAAAGAAATAATCACGCTTAATTTTAAGTCGTATATACAGTACGTACTGTATAGATTAATGTCCTTGGGCTATATTTAATGACTGGGGTGACCAAGGCACTTAGTACTGGCTTTTCTTGAGCTGAAATGTGAGAGGTGATATATAGCAGAAAGCCATTAGTACAATTCCTAAGAGAAAACTCATTCATTCAGCATTGATTAGGACAGAGGATGTAAGAGTATATTTGGAAGGGAATATTCAGCAGGGGGTAGATAAAAGAAATTCAGAGAAAGTGGGGGATGGTTAAAATCACACTACGTGAAACCCAGAAGTAGTAAATGTCAAACTCTCAAATGAAATGTGGGCGTGAGCCTTTATGTGTTAATTTCAGTAATATTTTAGTACTCACTTTGTGAAAATGATGAAGCAAGTGTTAAATGTGAGTGGGCCTTCTGTTTCGAAGATGTGGGAAAGAATGGAGAAGAAAGACATTGTTAAGATGACTGCTAAAAATAGCAACGATCCTTCACTGGTCCCTGAAGCCAATTTTACACAGTCTGGAGCAGTGAACATCATGGCTGCGCCTGCCTCCTTCTCATCAGGGAGACATAATTTACATAATGAGACGCTGCCACGGCAACAAAGCCCCTGTAAGCATGGAGACGTCGATCATGGGGGGTGTGTACCAAGGTGCCTTCCTACGTGTGCTAGCGGCCGCAGCGCTGCGGTCACACATGCACACCCAGAAGCATATGCTCTGAATCTGAGAGAAGGAGTCCCTACAGAGAGACACATTTGATTACAAAATGAAGAGTGGAAAGGCAACAAAAAAACGAGTGGTCCTCTGGGATAGTGATGGTGTGAGTTGTGTATTTATGTGTGTTGGGTGTGGGCACTGTGGGCACTGTGGCCAGGATATACACATCGCAGTGTTATCTGTGGTTTGATGTTTGCATGTTTTGGTTCATGCTGCTGTAGTTGTGAATGAGGTGTATGCCAGCACTTGGTCACTAGTTAGTTGCTTAAAATATCTTAGAACTTTTTATGTGATAATATTTGGTAATGTGCTTTTTTTGGTTGATCCCCTAAAATATAATATGCTTATGGAGAAATCAGAGGCAGAGTACAGCCTGGACAGGTTGCCAGTCTACACTGAACTAATATTGTACAAATATAAAAGTCACTGTGATGTAGATAGGTACAAATAAACTGCCCAGAGGAGCCTGTTCCTAAGAACAATAATCATCTCTATATTAGTGTTTTTCCCTATTAACATAAGCATTCATTTCCACGCGTGATACAAACCATACAATTAAAATAGCCTCACAGAACTACATTTTCACCAGCTGGGTGCTAAGGATTCAGGGTTCAGGATCTTGTCCTCTGACATGTGGCCAGGAGGAACCAGGAGGAGGAGAGCCAACTGAGCCACGGTTTGTGACTGACTGACTTTGTAGGAGTAGCAGAAAAATCCTGACAAAATGAAATATTGCTGTAGTTCCACTTGTTTAAGCTGGACCGTGGTATGATTCAGTTTCCTACCTGACTAACTTCTTTAACTTCTTTTTGTTTAGTCAGATGTCATCAGAGATTCTCTGTGCTGAATGATCACATCATTTTCCATCTAATTAGAAGAAGTGTCTGCCTACACTGCATGGCGCTGAGAATAAAAAAAAAGACATGCAGAGAGGACCAGTGGCATAAAGACAGAGCGTGTGTATGTGTGTGAGAGAGAGAGAGCGAGAGAGATGGCAGGAAGTGATCTAACAGTAATCTATAACAGCAGAACTGGCTACCATAAAAAAGATGAACTGTGTTGTAGTCAAGATGAAAAAAGGTTACAAGGAATAACAACTACGTTGCTCAGAACTGCTCAAAGGTTACAGTGGAAAATTAGGACAGGGACAATGTTAAATTGCTTGAGTTCTTTCACTTATTGTGATTCCTTGACTACCTGCTATAGTCACAGTTACATTTCCGATTCCAGTGTGAATCTATTTATTGTCCACAAGAGCAGGTGTGCTTCAGTACACCAGGCATAAATGAAATACTGTTTATTAGATGTGAGTAGCCAGTCCTTCTAAAGTTCTGACCTTTATGCCATGGTGTGCTGTGCAATCAAGTGTTCAGTTGTTCTCCCTAGCCTTACACAACAGACACAGTATCACTTTTTGAAATTTCTGTTGAACTATTCTTAGCACAAAGACCTTTGTATCACAGCAATCTTTACAACATATCTGACAGAGAAGGAAATACATACAGCAGCCTCCTCCCAGCAGAGTCTGAGATTACTATTCTTTTCACATGAATTCAAGTGTTTTCAGTCTGCGCTGCCAGTGTTATCTCAGGATCTCGCAGAGTTCTCTTTGTAGCTGGATGTACTCCACAGATCAGAATGGAAGGCATCTGGTGTTTGTCTATAGCCCAGATTTTATGTTTCTCTCTTTGCTTTTATTATATATTCTGTGTGCTGAATTGTGCATATAGTGATAATGAATGTATGTACTGTATTTATAACTGACATATAACCAGGAACCCAATGGTACCTCTAACAGAGCTGCAAAAGGTGTCTGCAGAGATTAACCAGCTAAGGTCGACGACTGTCTCTTAACACTCTATAAATCAGGCTTCATGGTAGAGTGGATAGATGGATAGCCTGTTTGGAGTTTGTCAAACAGCATTTAAAAGAACCAAAATTAAACTCTATGAGTAGAACTCCAATCACTGTCTGGTGAACCCAGGCACTGCTCGAGCATCATGCTGTGTGGGTGCATCTCAGCAACAGGCACATCAAAATGGTCAAAAATGGGAAAAAAAAATAATTATTTGAGCCAAATAGGGAGAAGTTGTTCAAGACATCCTACTCCAGGGTGCTATCCTTGAGTGGCTCAGTCAAAAACCACACTTAAACTCCATAGAACATCTGTGGAGAGATCTGCCAGGAATATTTATCTAAAAGAGAGATTTAATTTTGTTTTTTAATTAATTTGCAAATATTCTTCTAAATATATTTGCTCTTTGTCATTATGGCTTATCGGAGGCGGCATGTCACACTGTCACATCACAGCTAGAAGGACCTGGTTGGGTGCCTTTCTGTGTGGAGTTTCCATGTCCTCTCCGTGCCTGCGTGGGTTTTCTCCTGGTAGTCCAGCTTCATCCTAGTCCAAAGACATGTAGTTAGTCTAATTGGTGGCTCTAAATTGCCCATAGGTGTAATTATCAATGGTTGTCTGTCACTAAATTTCTTTGTTTTAAAATAACTACATTTCACTCTGTTGTGATGTAGTGACAAAGTGAAAGGTGCAAAAAGTGAAGGGATCTAAATACTTTCTAAAGCAACTGTATTGCTGCAAAAAAAAAAGTTAGCCTTTGTTACTTTGCCTTCCTATCTGTAAGAGTAGAACCCTCACTGACCAAAAAAGAAAAACAGATGAGTACAGAGGAAATAATATGGTATAAGAGTAACCACATCCAGTCTGATGCATTTAAAATGTATCACAGCCACACTTGCATAAGCATGAATAATTTAGGAAATCTATGGACATGCAAATGTACTCACACATTTCTGAATATTTATGGGACATGCATTCATTTTAATACCAGCAGTGGAAATGCACGTTTGTAAAAGCTAGACGTCTGATATTTCATCATGATTCTTGATACCAAAGTCATGTGACTGTCATTACTTCTGCTGATCAATTCTGCTTTTTATTGGATGATTTTATACACTCCATTGTATAATGTTGTGTGTCTGCTAACAAACTGTATTTGGAAACTGTGGGCATCCTTGGTGGGATGAGCAAAATGTGTTGTTAACACTGTGTGGAGGCAGTCATCACAGTTTCTCTAAAATCACCATCCATCATCACCTATTAAAGAAACACTTGCATAGCTCCTTAGCTGTGAGACACAGGTAAGCAGAACTGAATATAGAATAATATTTCTGCGGCTGAACCTAATTGATTATCAGTTTTATTTGCTCTCTTGTTTCATCTTAAAGAGAAGAAAGGAAAAAAAACTATGGCATTGTTGGAATTCATTAACAAAGAAGTTTCTTTATTTTGAAAGCAGACTGCAGAGGTCCTTATAAATCCCCAAAATATGGACATTATTTTTCATTGTCAGATTTATTGATTCATTCTTTCATTCATGAATTCTGAGGAATGTAATGTTAGACAGTACAGTGACCAATTCTGAGGATTCGGGAAGTGTTTAAGCATGATACTTCCAACATGCTACGCCACAAATGCACTGTCCATTAGCTAACTGTGTATAGTATCTGGAATGTGTAGTGTTTGTGGGTGCTCAGCTCACCACACTGCAAAACTCTGACGGAGCGAGATGGCTGCTCCAGAGGTGGGTCTATCTGGGCTCCTTTTACCTTGCCGCCCTTTTTACCCTATGTGATAACCACTAACCTTGCTGTTGCAAGTGGCCTGACCCTTACTGGAATCTAAACCAACATGAAGCTACACAAGATTTTTATTACACTTGATTGTACCACATTGCCTAACAAACACAAACAGCCTGTGGAGTTTTGTCAGAACTAAAATTTCACTTAACATAGTGATAATGTAAATGTGATAACACTTGTAAGGTATGTGTAAAATCTGCAACTACAAACATTAGTGTACTGTATGTTGTACTATACTAGTGGCATAAGAAAAAAATCTATTTCATTTTTTTAGATGTTTATTTCTTGGTTCTTAAATTGAGTGAGTAAATATTCTTCTCTCATGTGGAGCTGAACTGTGGCCTTTGTAAATGTTTTTGGAATTAATCAGTACCTTTATACCACATTACTACTTAATTTCACAACTGAATTTGCTGTTCTCTGACAAATTCACCCCAGTGAACTGCACATTAGAAGGCAGTCCCAGTGCCTGATTGCGTAATTAGCCACTACCTTAATAATCAGACACTAATTACCAGCAGATCACCACTACAAATTGAATGAAAGACAAAGTGCAAATTTGCCCCTGCATAAATCTAGTGCTAGTGAATTTACAGTGTAGAGATGGGTGGAATTACAAGAACAGGTTCAAATATCCCCAACTCGAGATGGATTTAATGACTGCTTCTTGGATCTTTTTCTGAATAAAACTGAAATCCCTGGTGGACTGGTTGTATATTTTAATGTACATGTAGGTGTGTAGTGGAGCAGAAGGGTTTTTCTTCAAGTCATCTCTGTGTTTGCTTTTGTTTGTAGCAGATTATGAGACAGGAAGCATAACTTCACATAAGAGTGTACAGGAAGCATCCAACTTTTCTCGCATTGCTCCTGACAGTCTGGGTATAAACACACACATAACTCAGCAGAGAATATCGTCTGTCTTTGCAGGTGCATACGTCATCTGAACTCCTCACATTTGCAAGACAAAGCAAATCAGTGCATGCTGATGTAACTTAGCGTTATCTGCGTGTGCACATGCTCAGATGGTTTTCACATTATTGATAATAATCTACACATTATTAGAAAATAAACTGTTGCTTTAGCTATTGGCTTATTGACACCATATCCAAGAAAAAACCTTGACTACAATGTGCCCTCCCCTTTAAATGTGAAATCCAATCCTATAGCCCCAACATAATTACAGTGCTGGTGATGTTACATTTTTCACCCGCTTTTCCAAACTATTTTGAGCAGAACTTATTAAAGCTGTGCCGCCACTAATTAAGTTGTTTGTCTTTGCAAAGCGATCTCCGTCTGCCCACTGCTGCTTACTAATGAGTAGTTGTGTCACAGCACCCTGGCTGCTGATTGAAGGGGAGATGAAAGCAACAAAAATGGAAGAAAAATGACCTGATGGTGGCATATTTTCTACTAGGCTGTGCTGAAGCAGTTGTACACATTGCTGAATTGTGCCAATTTGGACTTGTTAACAGGCAGCTGTGTGGGTGCTCTGAAGGTTCCTGCATGTTACAGAGAACACAGGTTTCTTTCAGTTGAGAAGCTGTAAAGAAGCAGGGCTATGATGTTGCACAAGGTAGTATTACTCATTAGAATTATACAATTATAAGCAAGAAAAAGTATACTGTTATAATTAATACTCCACTTAACTTTCTTTTGATTATTGAACCCTGATGCTCTTTAAGTGTTCCTTTAAAAAGTTCATAGTTTTCTTCTTCAAGAACAGTGACAGTGGCCATCTTGGCGTCATGTCTCATTCCAATGGCAGCAAGTCTCAGTGTGCAAAATTCATCAAAATATAAAATGTTTGTAAAACTTCCGCAGCATAATCCAGTTCCTCACTGTCCATCTGTAAGCTCAGTATGTTGCAAAGACTCATAGTTTTGCCAAAATATGGCTAAATACTAGCGGGGCTTAGAAGGCCAATAAAGTGACACTAAAGCAGTGTATTTACTCATAATTTGGCAAAACAATGGTTGGAACATACCAAGTGCACAGATGGACAATAAGTTTACACTTTTTCCACTCTACTAATTTCTCAACTTTAGAATCTGAATAAACTGAGTTCGAGTGGATCACAGCCACAGCTTTTTGTGAAAGAGAAACCACATACTGTACAGTAAGGCCACCTCTACTCTCAATCAGAGTTTAATACTCAAATGTGAAAAGCTTTTCACATAGTAGGTTTTAAAAAGCTTAATAGAAACCAAAATCCAGCACAGTGATTTGTAATATTCACAGACAGGATTGTATAACTTAGGAAATTTATCCTGGTGGTAACTGATTAATCTCTGGTAGCAATGGTCTTGACCAAAACAACTGAATTTGTTTTGTTCAACAAATGAATCCACCATGTGCATTCATTGGCCAGTGCACTGCTTTGCTGGACAATGTCACACAAAAAACGTTGAACCAGATCAAACTTTTTCTCCACAAGAGGCTGTGGAGAAAAAACTTTGACAGCGCCCCTAAAAGTGCCAGTCCACGCTGCATTAAACATGCTACCCTATTCAAAATGATTCAAAATGGCTGCATTTTTTCATGCTGAGTGATCGTGAGCTTGCTATTGTTGTGTCAAGGTTGTTAAATATGACACGTATGACTTAGTTGTCAGCCAGTAGATGTTTTTTTTCTGCTGTGCACATATCGGCTGAGTCATAACAGGCAGTGGAAAGATAAGGCCCAGCTTTTATTTTGAAGGATCTGTGTTTGAACCCATACCTCCCGGTGGTGTAAAAGTGAACCCTCAGAGGAATACATTTTCTGAGTTAGTACAGTCCTAATGGCTTTCTCATCTGCTGCATCTGAGAAGTGTTAAGGCTGTTTTGAGGCACCGTGGTCCTGCATATTATCTAAGAGACAACATGGAAGGAAAAGAGTCAGGTAATTTTAGCTTAATCTGATGACATAACTGACATAACACAATGTTAACATAATCTCATGTCTATAATGCTCATAAAACTTTTTGTTCTCACCTTTCCTTTCTCCTCAACTCATTGACTTTTTTCAGCACTCCAAACTACTTCTAGCAGCACATTAGTACTCCTTTTTCTTTTTTTTAGAAAGGATTTAAATCTTTCTGCCTGTCTACTTTCTCTTATATCACTTCCACTCCAACTTACTCTCTTAACATTGGACTCAGAATAACACACTGCTCAACTCCTTCTCTTCCTCCCTAAGGAGGTAGGAAGAGGTTTTATGTTGTCAAATTTTGTGTCACTCAGCTAGCCAATGAGCTTGTAATATCCCGGGCCAGAAGTCTTACAGTAGTTTTACTGTGTCTGTGCTGTTTCTATCTGTGTAGGGTGAGCAATAATAATTTCAGAGGACTGCACATGGCAAGCAGGAATTATACCTACTGTTAAAATATCAGCTCACATAATGAAGCAGGATGCTGACAGTTCTCGCTGTGAACCCTCTTAACTCTTACCTCTACTGTGCATGACATATTGTAGGAACGGCTCAAATAGTGTAAACTGAACATCCTAAATAAAATGTAAGTATCTGCTCCCTGTCTATGTATTTAGGAAGGTCATCGGGGACCTGTGACCCCTCTATACACTGTACACACACACTCCCACCACCTTAACGCTGAATCTCCCCATCCCTCCACTCATCTTCAAGCATTACTGATTTGTCCTCACCATTTTTCACTCTGCTCAATCCTCACACATTTATCAGGTAGTCACATGATTCCCTGGGACATCACTCCATAAGACTGCTTCTCTGCTTCTAACTATATGTAGATTTAAATACCTTGCATGTGCACATGCAACACAGCGCTTGTTAAAATGCAGTCAATGCATATGGATCAACAGTGACAGGAGCAACACAAGGGAGCCGATCCCAGGGTACACTGGGAGTGCTTGAGGAAATGTAAGCAGCTTAAGCAGTCCATGATGTTGTCATCTCTTCTCAGCTGAGCTCCCAAAATAACAGGCCCAGTGGGTACAGACTGGCAGAGCTGAGCTGGGGACAGTCAACAGACAGACCCAGAACAACCCGGCCCAGATTAGACCAGATCAGACCAGCCCAGTTCTCGGTCCACGCGAGCTCAAACTGGTCAATTTAACCTTGCAACGTAGACGTTACTCTGCTTTTATACCTGCGACAATTCTCAACCTTTACCCAGAAACCTGCACAGCTTAAACTATGTTATGCCCATGTGAAGGCAGCAAGCAGTTTCCAGTGAAAGTCATACGCTCACATGTTGGGCAGTCGAGTTAAATGAGTATGCTCTCTGTCTGAGCCTGGTGTGAATAGTGATGTGGTCGTGGAGCTGGTGGCAGAGATGGAAGTATATGTGACTCTCTCTCTTACACACAAACACACCAACAATGCCCTATTAATTGGCTAAGTGTGTCGGAGAAGCAGGGCTTTACACTTCTACTGAGACAGCAGATATAGAAGAGTGTTTAAGACTCCTACATGCTGTTTCTTTCATCTAGGTCATAATGTAGGCTATAGGCTAGCCCGTGGTATATATTCTAAGTAAGGTAACACACAGAATATGTGTGGGTAAGTCGATGATCGACATAATATCATATAAGTGCACGTACTGTATCTATATGACTGTGTATGTTGTGTTATAGTTTTGGATTTTTTTTTTTTTGCCTTTGATGCAGCACTGTAGGAGTATGTGGAGGAGCTCATTCTCACCTGTAAATTCTTCGCTGAATTATTCATGAGTGAGAGCTAAACTGGATGAAGCTGACAACAAGCTATTTCTGGAAAGTCACATTTGAATATTAAAAAGAAAAAGAGATCAATGAGACACTGTATATTGTATTCTGTATTGTTGTGTGTTTTGTGCCTTTTGTTCTGACAAACTTAAAAGAGATAGTGATCAGCAGGACACATGAAAAAAAGAATATCTGAATTGTTAGTACTGTGTCCATTGTTGACTCTATTAGTGAATTCAGTTCTTGGTGTTGAGAACTTGCCTATATCTTTCTCATGTCTGGTATCAACAGTGAAATGCATATTGTGAGTATGGCATCATAGTAGATGAAGACTAAATGCAATATTATACTTGTTTCCTCTCTATTTCTGTGTCTCTCAGAGAGAATGACAGCAGTGAAGGGGATAAAACAGTATATCTGTATAAATTCCAGCTGTATATCATCTGTATTACAGATCATCCTAGGGGAGATCTTTACATATACTGCCAAAAACATGTTAATGAATTCAATGAAAAATAGTCAAAAATAATAATTAAAAGAAATTGTTTAATGCCATGGTGGCATTGTGGCTAAACCTCTCACCTTCTGTGGCAGAGGTTATATTCATGGCAGAATAGTTTGTAGATTGGCCCAGTACCCCTTCAAACACAACTGGCAGTCTTTACATAAACTGTGAAACTGATGGATGGATCAAATGCACATCCAGAGGACATACTTGGCACACTTGGGCTGTAGTACAGAGAGATGTAGTGTAAAGGAACAAATAAAATCCATACAAATATACAGAAACGGTTAAAAAATGTATACTTAGCTTAAGCTTTGAACATCAGCATTCCGTCCAGTATACTATGTATTTTCTGGTTTCTATATATTAACACTTTCCCAAGGTCAGAAACCTAATTGCAATAGTCTCATTTGTTCACATATTCCCTCTGGCCTGTTGTACAACATGAGTCTCTTGGTACCACAAGTCAGAATCTGTCATCCATTTTAGCTGCCAAACCCAAGGTTGTGGTCAGTTGCTGTACTGCAAAACAAGATTTATTTAAGGCATTGATTGGTTGCTAAGCTGTCATCAGGCTCTCAGCCTTGAAGTGCCATGATCACAGTTTTGCTCCTACAGAGTGTCATTACATCTGTTTATGGCACAGGTCAAGGGGCGGGGCACAGATAGGCTGTAAGGCATCCCAAGGATGAGGAGAATGATGATGGATGTAGTGATGTGGTATTGGCTGCTCCTGGAACATTTGCCTTATTTTCGATGACGCTTTGTTTTTCAGGGCAACCCCTGAGGTGCCGGGGTGGGACAGGTGGAGGAATAAAGCAGTGGGTTCCATGACTTGGCAGATAAGAAGAAGGTTGCATAGCCTCACTGGGCTAATTTAGTACTCTTTTAATACCAAAGGTCATTTGCTTTGATGGAACATGGCTTTTTAAAATTCTTTTAAATGACAAGCTATTAAAATCTGAATTTAGTATGGGTCTAGAGATATAATACATGTAGTAATAATAATAATAATAATAATAAACTGCAACCATACCATAAATGGTATATCATATGGTATGCCATAAATGTAACTTACAGGTGATTATGATATGTATTTAGTAGAGGAATTTGCACAGGTTCATAGCTGAATCTATTTGTCTTTTTCAGTATGTCTCTCCTGTGTTAATATGTCTTAATTTCATTAGCTCTCACTGTCATTGTCTCATGTGGTATGTCACACAATAAGTTATTGTTATGCTTACAAAAGTTCAGTTAAGGGAATTGAGCAGGACCAAAGATCCTTTATGTAAAGAGGTATGATCCCGTTGGGTTTTATGATCTCAAGCCATAATGGAGTGTTTGTGTTTGGGTCATGTGAAGGACAAAGTCTAATCCAGTCTACATTAGATTTACTGTAAACCCGATAGATGGTGACGAAAGCAGCAGTTGTGAGTGTGTGAGCACAATGTGTACATTTGTAAATTCCTCCATGCTTTCTCTATTGTTGGTGTGTTCATGTTTGTTGGCTAAGGTCTACTGCTCTGACATTAATAAGAGCTGTGATGAAAAGCCTTCATACAGGGAACAGCAAAAAACAGCTGCAAATGTCATTTGGAAGACTGGTGGACTGTGACCAGCCTGTCGGTTACAAGATCATTGTGAAACAATAATGACACAGTATTTGCCTACAGTGATGAGGAATTACACCAGAAAAATGTCAGCTTTGAGGTTCCAAAATATGTTAAATTGTACACTATCAGTTTACTTGTTATGTTGACTACTGAGTTCTACTGAGTTTGTGAAAACAGTTATATAATGGTCATGGTCTTGTGCAGAATGGAACGAGCTGTAATAAGTAAAAATTTGGAAGGTACCGCATTTAGCACATAGCTGCAAGCACATTTCAATAAACAGTCAGTCTGAATAAAAATTAATGAATGGCCTTAAACATGGAAAAACAAACTATAATAAATAAAATGAGGTTGGTAGTGTAGTTGGTGCAGTTATAAGAGCAGCACACGCATATTAATAAATGAACAATTTCCTTCCAGTAAAATAAACCAAATAAATTATAATCAGATTGCAAACTCACCAAGCCTTAAACCCACACTCTGCACTCTTCATGTTGCGTGCAAGGAAGATCAATTTATCCACCTTCTCTGGTAAAACCAAACGTCTCTTGTCTTGATCACGATGTAGCAGCCTTTGAAAAAAATGCACTCTGACGGGGTCAGTGTCCAGAACACAAAGGCAGTGTTTGGCTGCAAATGCCAGTATGGGGTAGAGGTTGTTGTTTTGCGTCCATCATTCAGGGGAGCCTTAGTACACTTGTGTCTCTCAAATACTGCTCCATTTCTACTCATGCAAAATTTGCCATCATGGTAGACCAGTTTAAAATGGCATATTTGGTAATCAGCTTTTGTTTTGTCATTATTCAGGTTAGTTTTCCACACAAGTTTCTGGCATTTTACCTTCCCTTTAATGCCCACAGTTCACTGCTGTGAGTTAGAGAGATGTCAGGTGCCCAAGCTGAGATGTATTTCCACATTTTAATAGTTCAATTAAAATGTAATTATTACTTATATATTACTATCTTGGGTTTGATGATAATCTGCCGACTATTTTATAATTGACTATTTTTTGATTAACTGTTTTTGGTCTAGAAAACACCAGAAAACCTTCAAAAACACTCATTACAGTATCCTATCAAGATAGTGTTATCAAATTTGTCCAAAATACAAAATACATAAAATTTCACATTTTAGTACATGAAGACAACACATTTTATTGCAGAGTGGTATCATTTAATTATCATATCGTTGTAGCTCTAATGGCGATACTAATACCAAATCACTGCAGTTCACCATAAAAGTTATTTAAAAATATTTTTCAGATTTTAATTCTGCCAAAACTAATTTGGTTGCATGTCATTTGTTTTATACACTGAGGTTAGGGCGAACCCTCTAGCTATCATTGTATACAAAAAAAAGGCACACCTTGAGAATGACAGACCGACAGTGGATAATAACTGATCACCACAGATCTGCTTAATATTCATGTAACGTGGATGAGGTCAAATTCTGGCTGCGATTCACGAAGAAATACTATTATTGATCATTACAAGTGATGTGAACCATGCTGCACGATGTCAACTACTGCACTCATCCTGTGTTTGCATGCTGTAATATTATGAGGTACTAAGGATATTAGGTTTATTCTTAGTATCTCTTCATCTCAGCTGAATGGGACATCTGGCCCTGTAGCAATACAACCATTATAACACAAGGAAATGGATGCTTTATCAAGGATCTCTCTCAGTGCCATTTTCACTAGCCTAGTGCAGCAGTGTGGCATTTGTTTCCAGCATTCTGCTTGGTTTTGTGTTAAAACAAAAGGGCAGCACTGTTAGTGCAAACTGACCTATGAAACTGACGAGCAAGCTCATTATCTCCACCAAATGGCTGTGCAGATACAGATATATATCAGTGCCATCAATTTAGAGGCACCCTGCACATTGCTTTTAGACTGGGCAGTAATTCTCAGTGTATATTAAAACTCAAGGAAGCAATTTTACCATGTGGACTATAGAACTGTGCTTAATATTTTTAAAAACAGCACTGATGACATTTCTGCTGTCATTGCTCTAAATTAATTGCCAATAACATGCAGCGTAAATGCATTTTGCAGTGATTGAGTCTTAAGCCAGCATTGCATGCTGAAAATATCCCTTTGCTGTACATATATGACCATAAAAGATTTAACAAAGTGTTTGCTAAAGTGACATCTACAGTTTGTTTTGTTCAGACAGGAGCAGACAATTCAAGTTAGCAGTATAGACAAGAACAGAAACACTTTTCTCATGTTGAGATATTAATCTAGACATGCATGATGTGCATACTAATTCACCGCTGCGTTTTTTGAATAAGGTGGATGCATTTTAAAGAGCATCAACTCTGACAATAACCTCCAGGTGAAGCCCACTCACAATCTACTCAGCAACGTAGGCATCGGGCCGCATAACCACGATGTAGCAATTCACTCTTAATTGTTACAACTGTTCCTCGTTAAACAAGTATCGACCACACTAATAGCCCATATTCCGTGGGGGAATTGGCCTTTTTGATGGATTTCTGTAGCACTGCAGTGTTTGTGTTCCAGCCATTCTATCTCATTTCTACTTTCAAGCTGTGAATGTTGTCATGGCGATTATCTGCAACACTGTGAAACAGTTTTGTGTGTTGCAGCCCTGGCTTCTGCTCATTCCTGGCTGTACAAATACACACAAACACTGAAACAGCTGTGGCTCCTTTAATGCGTGAAGAACACAATAATACAGTAGCTCTGTGCAGGTGGAGGCTGATGTGAGCGCTGGATAGTTGTTTGATTCCATCCTGCTGTCCATTCACCCATAAGGAATTGATCAATGAGCAAATGAATTAATGAAATCAATGTAGTTGTATTAAAAAGCGAAGCTGAAGTTAAAACTGAGACAGAGCATTTCAGTCTGGCTCTTCAGTTGCTGCCCTGCAGGCCTCACTGTGTAGACTGTTCTGGAATAGTATGGCAGGGTAACAAGTGGTTTTTAGTTACAGAAGCATTTTCACACGAGGCTCATCAACAACTGGTGCTTTCCTTCACCTCCCACTGTTCCTCCCTGTAGCTGCCGTTGACCCTCACATGATCTCAATAAATATTTTGGCGGCTCTTTTATCATTCCAGACGTTCGAGTTTGTGTTGTGTTAAGGACAGTTGCTGGGACAACCACTGATGTTGTTTTACACCATTGTTGTAAAGTTGTTCAGTGTTCACTGGAACTGAAATTTACATACAAAATAAATGTTTCTTTGGATTTTCAACTGAAATGATGGATTAGGCAATGAAATTAAAAAGGACATCTACATTTTTAGCCAGTCAGCCAGTCAATGAGTCAGGGGTTAAGGGGTTAAAGCATACAGTAGCTACGTAACATACAGTATGTATAAATAGCTCCCTTAGCTGATGAATACCTCCTCAAAAGTGTAACTTTACATTGAGGTTTCAGTGGATGTTAAAGTTTCATATTGGAAAAATGTGATCGATAAGCTTAAGCTGTTTCTTTTTTGTCCTGCCACATTCTTATGGCTAAACATTTAAGCAGGTTCTCCAGAGTTTCATTAACACACCTCCAGCAAAGCCATTTCCATTTCTATGTATATGCCCCCCTTATCATAACGTTGACACAATGAAAGCATTAACTACAAGTTAAGCCCTACAACAGAGGTACAGTCATGTTTGCCTCATTGTGTCGAGCATAAAATAAATTCAGCTTTGGATACCTAATTAATGGATTGTGATGACAACCATCTTTATCATATAAATGCTTTTAGTTTATAAACAGCTAAAATAATGCATATAATCACATTGACAAATAATGCTATTTTCAGACACTGTTTGACTTGTCTGCTAGAAATGTCATGCCTGGATGCTTATAAACTCTGGAGAAATGGTGTCAGTAAGACTACCAACACCCTCATTAGTCATCTGTTGCTAGTAAGTGCTCATAAATACGTAGAGGGTGTAGATTTCCATTTACTGTGTGTGTGTTGTGGGGTGTCAGTGTATGGCGAGTGTGGGTGGTTTGATAACGCTGAGTAAAGCAGCTGTCTTAAGCAGTTCCTGTGTAATTGTAATCCCTCTGATCAGGCTCTCTGTGAACACCAGATAGTAAACCCAGCCTGGAGCTCCACTCAGCGTTGGACACACATGCGCACTGTTTATATTTACATTCCAGTACACAGACACATGAGTGTATAGATGCCTGCACACATACACAGAATCCTCCTGGTCCTCAGTGGAACTTTCACATGTGAATTATCCTTAAAATCATATGATATAATGCTTGAAAAAATGAGTGGCCACTTCCAGCACTTGTGTTTCTGATTGGTAACCATCTGCAGGGCTTAACATGATGACCCCCATCATTCATCCAAAATTCACACAGATGGTGTCCTTTGCCCTATTTATGCTTATAACTGAGTGGGATTCTTGTAAAAGCTGCACTCGATGAAAGTGAGAGAGAGGAAGTCTACTCAATATTTTTAAATCTGTCAAGTTCAGTGCCTGTGTAAGATGGATGGTATGAACTCTTTCTGTTGCATTGCTCTTCGATGTCAGTCTTTAACATAGGCGATGCCAGAAACCTCTGCTGAAACACCCGTTCTCTTCTGCCTCTCTCCCAATGTGTAGCACTGAGTGGCGTTAGGAAAAGTTAGCTAAACTTGCTTTTCTTCTGTAAGGCATTTATGAAAGATACAAGGCTACATGTCTGGATGGCCCGGCTGCATAATTCATGTCGTGGTGCAGAGCTACGTAAATCCTACCCCTGTCTTCCTCTGCTGTACTCTTCAACTGTGTAATGGGTCCCGTGTAGTCATAAAATGCTGGTAGCATCAATTGATGTCCACCCTACCTCCTCCACACACACAGACGCAAGCACACACACACGAACACACACACCCAACCTGCTCAGGATGAAAACTGTAATCAATTCAAAATTGTCGCTCTTTGCAGTCATGCTTTATTTATCACACTGTCCTTTAGTCCAAACATTTGTTTAGTTTTAAGGTTTAAAGTTAAACATTGTGTTATTCTTACAGTATAACACACTGTATCTGATAAATTAGAGAGACATAGTAAAATTTAGCATGATTTTATGTTATTCAGTGACAGTTTCTAGAATTGTCCTCAAAAAGAAGACTATCAGACATTACAGTACTTTCTCTGTGGCATTCAAGTGAATTGTTTAATTTATTCGCCTGTTGTTTCTCATTCATCAACGTGGACACAGAATCACTAAACATCTACAGCCATTAGCTGAAGCCAGAAATAAATAAACAAGTGAGATTTGCTCTCTGGAGGTGTTAGCGTACAGCGGTCTGTGAGGTCAGTGCCCACGTGTGTTTCGACAGTATTTGCTCAAGTGAATTAGTGTTAAGTCTGAGAGAGTGTCACTAGAGATAAGACCAGCGAAACCTACATGTCCCATGGGGTGTTCATGGGGAAAGACAGATTAAACATACCGTAACATACACATACATTACCCAGGGAATATTACACACAAACTGTATTCAGACAGACACTCATGTTTATGTGCATACACACAGATTAAAAATCTATCAAAAAAAACACACAAATTGCCATTTAATAGAAAGTCTTTAAATTGGTTATTTAGAAAGAAGCATTGCTTTGTAATTATGAGCCTCATAAATCTCATAAATAGCAGGTTATGTAACATGTAATAAAAATGTGTTGTTTGAAAGTTCAGTTATGATGATTTCAATCTACAGATCATGACACTATAACATCTGAATTGTGGTTTTGTGTTTACACACACACGCGCGCGCACACACGAGCATTCACAGTCTCCAGATGCCCTGAGGCCCCTTGGGCAGATGGACTCCTCAGTCAAGCCTGCCTACACACACTACGCTGTGATATTTGTTATACAAGCATATTAGACGCACTGCACGCGTGCATTTGTGTGAGTCTGTTCTGAGGGACATGAAAAGCAGATGACCAGAGATCACAATCTCACAATAAATAGTGGGGTGGATAATTCGGTCATCGCTGTCTTGCAGTGACGTGGGTGATACAGCTCGGGTTTGACTTCTTCAAAGTGTCAGAGCTCACAGAATAGGTTGCTGTTTTCGGAAGTAGTGTAGTATTTGGACAGGATGACAAAATGAGACGTTTTCTCCCGAGTCAACTTAAAACTGAAATATTGACACACATACGAGTCATAAGCTGAGCAGTGACTGAGAAAAACTCTTACATTTAAATACAGAATGGTTGCGGAAAATGGTAAAGCTGTGTTTAAATCTATAATCTGATTAGAGAGTAGAATATTTCGTGGCACACCAATTTCTTCTATATCTATGCTGCATCATGGTGGTATTTCTATCTGATGCATTCCCACCTGGGGCGGTGCTGAGCACAAGATCTCCTTTTGGACTGCACTGAACAGTATGAGAGCAACTATTCTGGCATTACTATCACCGATGACTGCCACCAGCACCACCCTATACTGTCCCTGTTTTCTTCTGGTTGACCATGCGAGTATGTGGGTGTGTGTGTTTAGGGCAGAGTGCTGAGCACATGATTGGTTAACAGCTTGGGTGACTTGGCTGATGAGATAGGGAATGTTCAGGCTAGGGAACAGCTGCATGTGAACAGGATCAGTGTCAGACCACAATTCTTGAAAAATTTTTTTTGATCCATAATCTAAATAGTGGGCTACAATAACAACTGTCTTGTAATTTGGCTTGTTGAATGAAGTTTACAGAGAAAAATATTTCAGCCAAACTTTCTAAAGGACAGCATAAATGTATTTATAAAAGATTCTGTTACGTCAAACAGCATTTTAGGGTTGTTTTTAAAGTCCTTCCCTGAAATCAGGCAATTTTCCAAGTTAGTGTAAATATTTATTATTATTTTGTGATTTCGTAAGAAGGATTAGCATCTTCTCTTGTAAGAGCTTTGTGAGGCACATTGGTGTGTAAATAAAATTAGGGAAAACATTTAAATACCAAAGTTATTGCACATGCAAAGAGCACTTGAAAATGGGAGGATGCAAAGAAAAAGGTTGTCTGATTGGTGAGCTGTCCCGTCTTTAAATTCAGAAGGAAAACTGCCTCTGACAATGACTATTGTTCTGGAATAACCTTATTTGTTCCAGCTCAGTTCATCTTAGAGCCGAGACAGGAAGACACAACTTGGTTTTTTCCTTTTTTTTTTAATGGTCTCTTGCTGTGGTTCCCATCACAAAGTGTAACAAATGCCTGGATGTTTTCCCAACTAGACACAGGCAAAACAACTGAGGGACGTGTGTGTTTGGATTTTGTCCCTCTTAAAATGCATCATCAGGAAACTGAGCCATCAAACACTAATCCCATATATTTGATGATTCAGATAGCGTTGGCGTTAGCTGTTCCTAAATCTCCTCTCACTGAATGCCTGGATTTGAATCCTTTATGTAATCCTGCATCAAGGCCAAGCTAGTTGGGACTCTTGGGTCAATTGGAATTGACAGTATATTCATCACTTAACATAACATATTTTATTTACTAATGTTGTAATGTAAGGAGCTGTTGTTTGATTCTTTGGCTCTCAAATTTTAACTAAGCTGTTCAACCTCTGTATCCGTATTTAAGGGTTTACTTGTATAGATAAAGCCAGTATGATATATTATACAGTATATAAGACATCATGAAAACAATCTCAATTTATAATATAAAAATGTTTAAAATTGAGGTTTGCATGTAACTTGAACATAGCTGCTTGATCAATAAAATATTATTTTCGACTTCCTACTTTCTATGAGCTAATTTCCTCATAAATAAACTCCCTCTCAATAACTGCAGATTGGTAGCATGCGTTAACGCTACAACATGGCAAAAAGTTTTGAGTTTTGAGAAGAACATCTGTAAATACATAAACAGAATCGATCCATAAAGACACACAATTACTGCAATGAAAAATAGACTAAACTTGAAAATCAACAACACCAACAACAGTTGGCTTTAATAAAGATGTTGTTACTGAATAATGCATCTCCTGTATTACCATTATAAAACCAAACATGCTTCTTGATGGAATAGTAATGTTAATCCTTCATGCTGTTTCTCTGTACATTTTAAGACTGATGTGTTTGTGTTTGCTAAAAATTAAAACCTCTGCAGTGCAGAGACTAACTAATGGCACTTTAAGGTCATTCCTTTTCTCTGCTCCACCTCTTACTGCTGTTCTTCAAAACTGTACAAATGCCTTCACTCCTCTGCTTCTCCACCCCTTCTCCCTCTGCTACCTTTCCTCTTCTAACAAACAGGAAAGGGCTCTGTATTAATAAAACTGCAAGTGTGTCTGGTTTTAATGCCCATCTGGGATGTGATGTGGTTGGCAGAGGGCAGAGGAAGATGCTGCCCTCTATATCAGCTCTGCCAAAGACTGTGTTCTTGGCAGAGAGGCTTGGATCAAGGACCTTTTTGGTAAAGTAATTAATAAAGAGACTTGTCCCAACTTGTGAAAGCTTAGCGGTGATATGATCATATGGTGCTCGCAACCAATTACATAACTTCTCAAAACATTTATTGAATTTAGTGATTTAATGTTTGGAATAGCTTTATCTTTAGTGTCCCCATTGTTCTTTACCTCAGTCTGATTTGTGCTCAGCAGTGCTTTGTTGAATCAGACTGAGATAGAAGATGTTGAGAGACTAGAACATTGTTATATGTTTTAGAACAGTAAAAGATAAATCATTGAGGTTTTCAGTATCTGACAAAGATGAGGTGTTACAGAGCACTGAGCCAAGGCAAGGCGACCCGGCATTAACTTGTAGCGATGGATGGAAATGGAATGGGTCTGTGCACTTAGTCAGCTGTGCATTGAGACGTCAGTAAGTGCACTGAGGGTTGTGTCAGAACAGAAGGTTGAGGACAGTCACCACTGTTGCTGCTAAATAGCCAGCAGAAAGCAAGTATACTGTTCCCATTACATAATGCTATTTATTCTGACAAGACCAAAGTAGACATTTAATCTAGGATTCAGTGGGTTAAAATAATTTATTTGACATTAGTTTATATCTTATTTCCAAACCAGTTCACAGCTTGCAAATTGTCAACAGATTGGATTCTATAGAAGATGTCTTATGTCTGATCTGTGGCTGACAGTTACACTGGGCTTCATGATCCAGCAGCCTAGACTCTCCGTCTCTCTTCCTCTGAGCTGCAGGTCTCATACTGAGATTGACTCCTGTTATGCAACTCGCTAGATGACAGCGTTCTGTTGGCAGTGAGCATTTTCAGTTTTTTTTCAGTGTGGAGCATTTATGACCACTCCTACCACTTGGCCAGTGAAGGACACATTTGCGACTTTTGCAGACTTTAACGTGGTTTATACATCAATGCAGTGCAGTGTTTGTCAAAAGGATGCAAACAGTGAGCCTGAGTATTTGTATGCCAGGTTATCAGGTGTGCTTTCATAAAGTCAGGGGCCAGTGTGATATACTGTATACAGTAGATCAACATGTTTCTTGTGATGTGATCTTTGACCCACACATATAGTAACTAAGCTGCAACCAGCTGTAATTTCTCCTTTAATGAAAGAGGACACATAATTTTAAAGCAAATGTTTGTCTTGCTTTCTTGTAGGCTTGTGTTTACTTAATTATTTGTACAGATAATATTTACAGTTAATATCAGATTCTTTAATTTTACATTTT
>JAUBNQ010000002.1:14568248-14582072 GCA_032353495.1 Ctenopoma kingsleyae
TTGTAGGCTTGTGTTTACTTAATTATTTGTACAGATAATATTTACAGTTAATATCAGATTCTTTAATTTTACATTTTTAATTACTGTTTTTTTTATAATATGAAATGACCAATAATAGGTAGACATGACTTTTCATAGGTTGCTAATTGCAAAATATCAGCCTTAAGTGGCTTTAAAAGCAAGAAAATAATATTTACATTACATATTTTTAAATGAGATGTAAATGATCTACTTGAACTAGTGCCATTATGTGTTTTAAGAAAATCAAGGCTGTAATCATTGTTTGATAACAACTGTCACAAACAATGTAACATATACTATTTTTGTACATCTTTTGTATTCAATACATACACATGTGGGAAGGTTGCGTTACTTATTTTGCACTGTTAACTGAACACATCAGTGAACACCGGTGCGTTTAGTTGAGTAGCTCACGATAATTTTGTGGAGGAGGTATAGTCGACACTGCTAATCGTCTTATGCATAAAAGGAGACAGATGTTTCCTATTAAAACCCTTCACTGAAGATGAAGTGCACCTCATTAAACACACTTTCAGCTGCTGGCAAACCATAGCGTGATGAACAGGAAACACGCCCTTCCATCCTTGTAACCTTGTACGACACCAAGCACAGAGTGAATAGAAACACATATGGATCATATGTGACTTTGAAGCGGATTTGACATATGATATATCGTAAGCTACTTGGTGTCACTTACCGCTCAGGCTTTGTTGATCCTATTACTCTTGAACCTCCTCCCACAATGTTTCAGTTTTCCTGATCTTGAAGGCCTAATGATCGGCAGGCGGTAGTATATGCTTCTCAATCCTATTTGCTCTTGCCAGCTGTTAATTGCTGTGAAAGGGATCCTTAGCATTAATCCGACTTAGCAGGAGTGTGTGTTTGATCCCTGTCTGTTGACACGATATCCATGAAACATTTGAATGTATGAGATTGTGTGAGACAATATTTTTGGATTATTTGTATGTATACGCTCATTTGTTCACTTGCGTTTGATTCTCCTACAGCAGCCTTCAGTGCTCTGCTTTGATTAAAAAAGTAAACACATTACACTGACTATATACTGTATATTGACTATATACATCAGAAATTAGAGGTGTTTTTTATGTCCATTTGAGTCTGCATGTTTTTGTCTGTTTGCTGTAGGCACTGTCACCCCGCCATTGAGAAGCAGCTACTGAAGTCATTCAAAGTTAGAAAAAAGTAGAAATGTGTGTGTGTGTGCCAGACAGACAGAGTAATTTTGGACCCAGATAGTCTCTTCATATTGATTTTTCTCTACTTGGCATATTTTCAAGCCAACTGGTGCATTCTAGGAATTTAAAAAGCCATTATAAAGCTATTGAGTGTGAAATGACTTTGCAGGGCAAAAAGGTGAAATAAAAACACTTTTTCTAAATGTGTGTTCAGTAGTCTGTTTGTTAAATGGGACGAAACAGGCAGTGAATGTGTAAATTGTATTGTAATTAGATCTATAGAGAAGTGTATTGAGGCTGAGATTAGATTACAATTCTACATAGAATTCTAAATGTTAGAATTACACACTTTAGATGCAGGTGCCAAAACAAAACCCATGCCAGAAGTGCCGATTCTTATATTTCATCATAAGTCACAATGGGGAAATTCTCAAGACTAGACTCCAAAAGGAATACATATATTAGCAACATACTGTATATCTCTGACTCATTACATAGGATATTACACGTGTGCGCATGGACTACTAATCCTGAGGCTAAGGCTGTCAGAATGAGACCACTTGTGAGCGCTATATGTGTGCATCATTGGGTTTCACTAACAGTTTCATCACATTCATCTCTGAATGTGACATACATACTGTATCGGCTGGCAGCAGTATTACTCTTCTCTCCCACCTGCTCATTCCTCCATTCTGCTGTTATACAAACACTACACCAAACAACCAAACCTCTGATGATGGGGATTATACTGTACTATAAGTGTCTCTATTTGTGGGATAGAAGGTACCCCAGAAGGAATTGGAAAAATCAGCTCCACAAATCTAGATATATCCCATGTTCTAAAACATACATAAAATCTGACTATATTTAGTTATCATTCAAGTTAGTAACTATTCTTTTGCAAGCTTGTCTTAGCTATATATGCAATGTGGTGTGCGGTTTGCAGTGTCATGATGCCCACTATCTGGGAGGTGAGATGAAGATGAGACCAATTGATATGTTGGCTTCTTTATAGTTAAAGAATTAGCGTACTCTACATTTGAATAGAGCATCAATAGAAGCTGCACAATCCTATTTTGAATATATACAATTATTATTATTATTATTTTACATTATGCTGCACTTAAATGACACTATGTTACACAGTAGAATATATCTAAACAGTAATTATGAAAGATAACTTAAGTAGATAGATAGGTAGCTGATTTCATGTCATGCTATAGAGACTCTGTTTAGGAACGAAGAATAAAGAACAAATAGGAGAAAGAGACAAAGAATGAGAGAAAATGACAAACAATGTGCTCGGAGGGATGAAAGAGCATGAATAAATATGCAAGCTCATTCTGCGTTTCAAGGTGACTTACAACCAAAATAAAACTATTCTGTCTTGAGATGGAGCCATGCTGAACCAAAGGCATCCCAGAAGACAATGTGCTAGATTCTACTCCTTGTAAAACCACATTGAGGCCAGGCTATTTCGAAACACAAACCTCAGGCTACAGACCTCTTTCTGTGCTTAATTCTGATTCTAATTTAGTGAGTATGCTATTCATCAAGTCATGATGAATGTGTTCCATCTTCTTGATGAATATAGGGAGCGACTTTAGTAAAATGTGCAGATTGAGCCACGTATAGAGTATGCAGGCATAGTTCATTTCTCTGGACATGACAGTGTTTCAGCTGATTACACATGTCCTTGAACCCCATTTGATCATGACACACGTGGCATTTATGAGCCTGATGATGCTTTGTCATAATAAACCTGGTCTGCCATCGTTGAGATGCATCCACACTTAAACATAGGCACTTGGACATTGCACATAACCATACAGTCAATACTGCTCACACAGAGCACATCTACCATATGTTGCTATAAAACCTGAACATGTCCTGTCTCCCTAAATAGATGAGCAAGTAACTGAAGCAAGATACACCCCCCTCCTCCCTTATTTGTACCCATTTCTCCTTACTATGAGATTTATTCCTGTCAGAGGGGCAAGGACATCTATTGCAGTCTGCTGAAGGTCCAATGTGGCAACACTGGTGCCTGTAGATCACAGACTATCATGAACCTGGGTGACAGCTCACTCTGAGTGGCTTGCCTGATAGAGAGTGAGGTCCCAGGCCTTGCTGTGTCATCAATCATGCATCCTTCAATACCAATATGCGCTCTTCATCAAGGCTGGGGCAAGGATGAAGGGGACAGGCTGTAAAAGATGGTTCTCACCCCGTCCCCTTTGAGTACTACAGTCACTCATTTTTATTACCTCTGATGAGCCAGCAGTTAAAGGGCTCATTAATAAATGCAAGCAAGAATAAGACATTTGCTGAACTTCCTGAGAGTCCACTCTTCCTGTCCTAAAAACATTTTCTACCTCAGCTATGTTTGGTATCCTTGAACATAAGCATGCAGGACAACAAGGATGACAGAGTTAAAGCAGTGTGCATTAATGCCCAGAAGGCAGTTTAAGGTTCAACCATGTTCCAACTAACCTGTGGATGACATGTCTTGTGCAGATGAAACAAACCCTCCAGTTGATGCTTAGCTTGTTTAGGGAGAAACAATTCTTTGGCAATGGAATATCATTCAGAATATAATTGTTTAAACAGACAAATTGTATTTTTAGCTTTTGCTTCTCCTCTGTGTTGTTTTCTATCTCAGTGGGCAGTTTGGGTATTATGAGTATTAAGATACATATTGTGTTAGCTTATCTCAGTGTCTACTGGATCAAGAACAGCAGCAGCACTTCTGTGTCTTGGGAACAGAGAATGGGGTCATATTCCTGGAAGGAAACTTAGACCTCCCCTCTGTCATTCCAAAGCACCATTAAAGTTTCAGCAGTGCTGTGGTTTTCTTGGCAAGGGGCTGAGATGGATAGTAACTGGGGGACTTTCAGAACCTTCTGCATGTGTGCAGGTGTCAGTGTAGCAGGTTGTCCAAGAGCCCGATAGAGGCACTGAGAGACTGATAAGCCCCATAGGAGAAAAGGCATGTGGTGATTAATTGCACTTGGTGTGAAACCCCGATTATCTGCTGCCTGTTAGTGGTGCTTTTCATGGGTTAACACACAAGGGACGCTTGCCAGATAGTGAATTTTCTTGTTGCCACCTGAGCTATCAGATTTGGATCTGTAATCAGGGTCTAGTTTATGAGCCCAGCTAAAATGTTATTTTTGAGAGACACAAGCACTTCAGGATGTTAGGTTTCCCATTCAAGGTTGATCAGTTTTATCACCTGAACATAATGTCCTTCTGATTCATTGTAATTCAGATGAATCAGGCTGGGTCGGGTAGATTTTTACTACCACTGGTCTCAGGTGGGGTCTGTAATATGTCCAATACATGAGTGGATCTGAATGAACCCGAGCATGACAAGTGAACATTTAAGTGCTTCGTAAATGTAGAGCAACTTCAAATCTGAATTTGTAAATAAATGTATGTTAATGTTTTATGAATGACCATATACCTACAGTCAACTATCTTGTCTTGGCTATTTATTAGGTTTCTAGTTGGCTCCAATAAAGTTGGGTTTTTGAATTAAGAGTTAATATTTCTGTAGTTTGCTGCTGCAACACTACACCCACACAGGTCTGATTATTTCTCAACAGTCAGTCAACAGTGCAATATTGTCAAATACTATAGAGTCACAACTTAAATAAACGTAAAAACATAAATTCATCTTTACATACAGTGCTGTGAAAAAGTATACTCTGTATTTTTTGTTGTTGTTTGTTTGTTTTTAAATGATGATTTCATTTATTAAGGGAAAAAAAGCTGTCCAAACCTGCCTAGCCCCTCAGATCAACACGACATACCAACAGTCAAACATGGTGGTGGTAGTGTGATGGTCTGGGGCTGCTTTGCAGTTTCAATAATTGATGGACCATGAATTCTGCTCTCTGCCAGCCATCAGTTTGTGACCTCAAGCTCAAGTGCACTGCGGTTATGAAGCAGGACAATGATCTGAAAAAAAAATTATTTTGGAGTGGCCTAGTCAAAGTTCGGACTTAAATCCCATTGAAATGCTGTGGTATGGCTTCAAAGAGGTCCAAAATTGTGAGTGCCAAAATTTCTCCACAGCGATGTGAAAGACTCGCTGTGACAGCAAAGATAGATTGACAGTTATCACAAATGCTTAATTACAGTTGTTGCTGCCAAGGGTGGCACTACCAGCTTAGGGGGCAATTACTTACTCACATACAGCCAGGCAGGTTTGTACAGCTTTTTCCCTTAATGAGTGAAATCCCCATTTAAAAACTTAAAATTTGTTTGATGACCTGAATATGCAAAAGAAAAAAGAAAAAAAAAAAGAAAGAGCAAGGGTGCAAATAGTTTTTCACAGCATGCCATTAAACACCAACATAAACCAAAATCAATCATTTAATGTTGTTTAAAAACTTTTTCTGAACATGAATTGTTTAGTGTCCTAAAACAATTCAATATGAAATTGATTGGACCCATGAGCCTCCCGTACATGTACTGTAGACTTGATTTTTTTTCTACATTGTTCATTTATGCGTGATTCTTGATTTTATTGTTGTCCAGACGATACTGTGAACTCTTTAAAAATACTGGTCATGGAAGTCAATATGTGTCATTCTATCTACATAATGTTTTAGCTTATATTTAGTAGTTTTTGTATGTAATCCATACATGTTTCAGTTTTCTGAATAAATTTGGCTAAGGTTTACGTGCAGTACAAAACTGTTGTATTCAGATAGCATGTACACAATGGATATCAGGGCAAGGAAAAATATTGAAATAATTATGTTGTTCACATATGTCATAAATAGCGGTTTTAATAAGGCTACTCATTAATAGACTTCTCTATAGTCATTTTCAGTAAGTAATAAATCTATCAGTCGGGCATGATCACATCATTTAGGAAAAGAAGATATTGTTTGTTTGGGCTGATTCCCTTGTAGCTAATCCATCAACACAGAGAAAATAGGTCAATGATCGAAGCCAAGCAGGGACTGTGCCCGAATGAGGACAGATGCAGGGCTTTTCACAGGATTCCAGCACTTCCAGCAATTCCTACAGACATGCATGTATATAGAAGCTCTCATTTTCACTTACAGTAAGCATGACTTCATGAAAGCAAATCTGGTCAATGCAGTGTGACCTGGGGGTCTGTGCATGCCTTTGCATCCGCATGCCTACTCATACAGTAAACGGGGCTGATATGTGGTGACAGAGGGGTGGGTGGGGAGTTTAATCACCAACCACCCGACTGCAGTTTCAGTGATGCTGACTTGGTATATACCCTAGCACACTGCACGCTCTCCTCCCCAGTCCCACAACCTTTTACTCCTCTACCAGCCCTATAATCACCTCATTCAAGTGCAGCAGCTCCTGGTTCAGTGCCTGCGAAAGCCTGTCGCAACACTGATTTGAACATGAAACTGTTCTCAATTCTGTTTACATTTTATTTGTGTTATTTTATAACTTTTCCTTTTCAGCAGCAAAGGATGTATTTATTGGAGCTCCCACTGTTGTTTATTTGTTTGTCTTTTGAGTTATTTTGTGAGCTTGGTGTTCTTGATCTAAGCGTTTCTTTATTATTCTCTTCTGTCTCTCTCTTCCTTCACTCTCCATCTTCCAGTTATATTACTGTTAGTTAGACTGCTGTTGCTAATGTTTTTGTATTTTTATTTGCCTGTGTTTATGCTTTGTGTTTTTGCTGTTGTTGTTGTTTTCTTTTGTTTCTGTGTGGTGAGCTTTCTAACCCCAGTTCATTCTGTTATGGCACCACCGCAGTCCAGGATGACGCTGCCCCAGGTACCCAGGAGTACATTATGTTACGGCAGGACTCCATCCACTCTGCGGATATAAGGAGTAAAGGGTCCCCCTTTCGTGCTAAGTGTCACGAAATCTTCTGCTGCCCGCTGAAGCAAGTCGTCCACAAAGAGAGCGCAGAGCCCGAAGGTTTGTTCGCACCCCTCCTTGTTTTGATTTGCTGATGCTCCTCATCTCCCCTGCCCACTCCTGTCTTATTTTCCCCTCTCTCTCATATTCTGTGTGAACAGATACTGTAGTTCTCCACCCCTCCAAACTAACTTCTCTTTCATTCCTGTCCCATTTTTAGAGAGCATCTGGTGTGCTTCTGCCCCTTCCTAGCATGCGTGTATTTGTGCCTGCGTGTGTGTGCGTGCGTGCAAGTATGTCTGTGTATTTGAGTTGGGCCATAAGACTGAATGCTTAAGGCATGTGCGTTGCAGAGAACCTGTAGGAGGGCATCTCTCCCTGGGCCTCTCTGCTGCCGCCCAGTGTGGTGTGTTTGTATGAGTGTGTGTGTGTGTGTGTATGTGTGTGTGTGTGTGTCTGCGTGTCTGCTTGCACACCCCTTATGTTAGACTGAGGAGCATAGCATCTGCAGCTCCTGCCCACCCCACCCTATCCCAAACCATTAACTCGGTCATTGCCACCCTGAGGCGCATGCACAGACCAAAACAAAGTGCAAAAAGAAACGAGGTTATAGATGTAGGCAGCTGCTGCTCTAATGAGTTCAATGATTAGGCAGTTTCACTATGTGGTTCTACTTCAACTGACCTCAAAGAACAAAAAAGGTAAATCTCTTCTCTGAGACTATGTGAGATTCAAATGTTTCATATTCATGACTAAATACTAATCTACTCAGCTACAGACTGCAAGTCAGCAAGTCTCCCTTCCCCCCTTGTTCTCTGTGCTTCTTATGCTTCTGCCTGTGGCTCTATGATCTTAGTGGCTGCAGCCTCACAGTGCTTCCTTCCTTCCTTTGCTACTTAACATTTTGTCCCCCTTCAAAAACCCCATTCACCTGTTCCTCAGTTTTGTTTTCCTTCTTTAGTGCTTGTAGCAGCATGAGTAAATGCCTGCACACTGTACATGTTATCGGTTCTTGTACAGTTAGGACATGCAGTAAAGTTAAAAGTGAAAAATCCCTTTGTGCTCCAAGCATGCTATCTTACCCTGCACTGTCTGGCACTCAGGTTCTTTGACTGCCTCATTTATCACCTGTCCCTCAGTAGAGTGCTAAAATTGTAGAAATTGCTTTCCTTTGCAGACTTCCTGATAGGTAAGATATGACTTATCTCACTACTGATGTTCTCTGCAATGTGTTTCTCTGTCTTGTATCTAAAGGGGACATGTTTGGTGCAGTGTTTCTGTACTTACAGTAGATCTCAGTTCACCTGTTGAAAACTGTCTATGTAACTGCTGAAAGACTCAAGCACATGCACTTATCCTTGGGAGAAGGAGAGAGAGAGAGAGTGGGAGAGAGAGATAAAGAAGTAGAATACTCGTGGAGGTTTGGCTAGAGAAGTACAGATCTATTATTCAGTTTGGTTGCAGCTCCAGTTCGACGTGACTGAATTTACAAAGGAAGGAGGGAAGACTACAGCTCTTTCGCAAGCAGCTCATAAGGACGTCACTAATGTTGCTGCATGACGCAGATGGAAACTGTGTTAAACCAAGTGTTGAGCAGGTTATATAGACACAGAAACACATCACCTATAATACAAAACTGTCTGCTAATATTATTGCTGAAAGGCATTAATAACACAAACAGCAATAAAGTGAGCGAGATAGCAGATGGCTATGCATTTGTACTTACCTTTGCTGGAAAAATGGCATTTCATTTGAAAGACAAGTGTGTTAAGTTTGTACGTTCTGAGAGATAAAGCAGGAAAAAAGCCTTGTCATAGTGTTACCATGGCAACAACAGTCCAACTGATGATGTGTTGCACTTATTGATGATATTCATATAATTTCATTGATCATAATTTCTTTAATACTTAGCTGCATGTTAGAGTTTTTAGTCACAACAAATTGCAGCAGAGACTGTTCTAGTCAGGAACCCTAGTTGGTTGTTTATTTGTCCTACATGGTTGGATTATATTGAATAATTAATGACAGCTATTATACTGTAGGGAGTAAAGGCAAATCTAAGAGGCAGTGTTTCTATCAGGGTTTCTGCAGTGTTCACCTAATTCAATGTAAGACGTTTTAAGACCTATTAATACTACACAATACAATTTAATATGCTTTTCCAGATATTCTATTTGAAGAATGACAAACAGTAAGGCTTACAGGAATTTACTGTTGTTTATGTAACATTTGCCAGTACTGTGATATACAGCAATAAATCCTAGAAATAATGAATGGATAGACATGACCGGGACCCACATATGAATTACTAGGTCTAGCACGTGTTTGGTAACACAGAGCTCAGATAAAGGACTACAAAGACAAACAAAACTATGCCAAAGAGACACAAAATAACTACAAAGAGACATAAAACTACCACAAAGATGTGTTTTCCTCATCTACAGTATGCTAATGAGCCCCTTGGCTCAAAATCCATCCACGTCTGGACCCAAGTAAGTAGCAGAAAACTGAAGAATGGATTAACCAATTCAAAATTAAATACCTGTTAATTTAAGCTTGTGCTAAAATCAAAACATGAGGTCATGAGCTTCCTAGCAACTGTCCCTTAGCTGCACAAAATTAACTAAAATCACAGGCAAGAAATAAATATTGAAAACCTTTACATTAGAAAACATTAAATGTTAAAACATTAGACGTTTTAATTCCTTCTAAAGCCCTTTTTAGGAAACATAATTCAGTGATTTTTAAACACTTTTCAGGACCTGCAAATACCCTGGTCCTGATTTTATTGATGTATGTCCAGTTGAGGCACTGCATTGTGCCTGCGGTAGGTGAGGCAGTGACAGTGACAAATGCTCAGAAAGAAACAAACATTAATTTAAGATCTTTCAAGGTTTTGACAGAGTCAGTAATCTGTAGTATAATTTCCTCTGATGATATCATCTACACATGCCATTGGACACATGCTTGAAACAAAAATATATCAGCAGGACATGCATTTCGATTGTGTATAAGATCACAGAGAGCACTGGACTTTCTATCTCCATCCTCCAGCCTGTGTGTGTTGCCTGTATTGTCAATCTGACAGTTTTTGTCTATCTCACTCCGTTTGAATCATTCTGTGTCACCATCTCTTGCTTCTTATTCATTCTCATATTTCTCCTTTTTACTCTGCATCTCTGTCTCTCTTTGGCTCTGTTCTGTTGCTCCACAGCAGAAACAAAAGATAGCGCCTAAAGGGCAGATCTGTGTAAATATCCCATCCATAATTCAGACGACTGCGAGACGTCTTGTGTTTATACTTCCAGACAATATACACACAGAAAGACACGTAGAGACTGCACTTGAGGTGGAGGATGTCCTGGCTGCGATATGAGCGGAATTTTACCTCACGTTGGCTGAGTTTATTTATAGAAGTTTTCTCTTTTCACACATAGACAAAGTCTTGTTCCCTTGTCTCACACACATTGATGTCTCCAGATTATGAACACTACTTTGTTAGTTTTTACACGTTTAAAGTCACCATATGTCCAAAAGTTTTGAAATTACTGATACTGCTCATGAGACTGTTACAACAAGTTGTCAGGGATCTGTATAAATTAACACTGATCCTCCTGTTTTCAGGGTCAGGAATAAAAACCAAAACATAAATGTTTACTCTAAGATCAGTGCTAGTGATTTAGACTGAAAAGAACACTTTACTTGTAGTGTACAGAGTAATCCTGACTAGTGTAGCTTTTAACTTAACTATTGATTTATGAAAGGCTTGAAAAATTGTAAACCTATACTTTAGAGACACATTCAACAAATTGTTAGGCTGGACATGTTGCTGTGATTAGATTATGTTGTTTTTTTTGTAGGGACTGTTTTTAACTCTATTCATGGGTAAGTTATTGTATGAGTTCTAACCGTTGCACACCCTCTGCAAAAAGGTGCATGCAAATTTTGAAGAGCAGTGGTTGAACTAAACTACAAACAAATATGAAACTTTGTTTAAAAATTAAACTTAAACTTAAATTAAACTTAAATTAATTCCACCTTCATACATTCACCAATTAACCAGCTCTAAAATAAATTTGAGCCTATGTAATATAATCATTAATCATGGCTTCTGCAGACACCACCAGGACTCCATCTAACCTGTTTCATACTTGACACATAAATTGACAAAATAACTAATGCTGCTGTTTACTCAGCCAAGTAAGTGTAAGCACAAGTGCAAGAACAACAAATAGTTGCCTCATTCATGTCCCCACATCACATGTAAAATGTATGGCAGTGATTCACTACAAAGTAAAAAACAGTGGAAATACATTATAGGAGGCCAGTGTCTCTCCTTATAACAAGGAAATGCTGTTGCAGTGTCTCAGCAAGTCCTGCACACCACTGCAATGTTGACAAGAGACAAACACACAGCCTCAGGATGCACTCATGCTCCAATAACAGTGTTGTTTGATTTTATTTCTTCCCTTTGCAGTCTAACTTGATACATAAATAGACTATGCATGAATAAATAATATGTATGTTAATGTGGTTTGTTGCCTGAAGAGAGTAGACTGGCATGACAGCGTCAATGTCACATCAGAACAACAACAGGTTCTGCTGCTTACCTGACCTCTATGGTCGTCTGTAAGAGCTTAAACATGTAATATGCATTATATTAAGCTTTTAACTTGTGCCTTTATTCATATCCAGATGGACAGTGAGTTCCTGTCACTGTCCATCTGTTGTTCAGTTGTTGTTTAGCTCCTTTGTAAAGTTGATGATAAGAAAAACAAGAATTAAAACCATACTAAGACAATATTTTATGTAAAGTAGTCCCACATGTATGAAGAGTAGTGATTAAATGTCAGCGAAGGTACAAGGTTTGTTCCATTGGCATGATATAATCACCACCCTTTCATACATTTTCAAGTGTAAAACCAAAATATTGTGATCATAAATGCACATATTTTTCCTATACTTCAGATTTAGGCAGTAATTATATTATAGTATTTATTCCTTTCAGTCCAGGGGCTTAAACTAAAAGAATAAACAAACAAGCAGGAGTGGGTGTTTATGACAACGTTAATGAGAAACCTCTCTGGAGACTGGTGGAGAAGTGAAGCAGAGTAAAGTTGCCAGACCTATTACATTTCATCATTGTCTATTTAATTATCACATCTCTCTTATTCACCCCCCACATCCTAGATCCTGTCCTCTTCTCTGTAACAGACACACAGAATAAAATAAACTAGCAAACAACTGATGCCAGTCAGTTCAGAATTACAGTAAATTGGTTTGTTTTCAATTAATATTTTGAAAGAAACCAAATATCCAGTGCACTGGCATACTCCACTGTATATGAAGCACATCATAGTACTGAAAGGCTTCACTCTTTCTCACATACTGTAATGTATAAACCCTTTATAATTGTCTCTGTTTCTGTATAAATATGACATAAAAGTCCTAAAACTAGAAAAAGAGAATTTGATTAAACAAACGAGACAGAGCACGTATTCATTTATTTATTGTTTATCAGCCCACATTGACTTTTTTTAATCCCATTCCTTCTTACTCAAGCACTCTAGAAAGGTTAAATGTTGGCTTACTCACTTGCACTGCCTGCGTCAGGTCCTTCCATGACATTTCTATAGGATTAATATCAGGACATTGACTCGGTTGTTCCAAAACATTAAATTTCTTCTGCTTAAACCATGCTTTGGTAGAACGACTTGTGTGTTTAGGGTTGTTGTCTTTTTGTATGAATCACTTTCTTTTGAGCTTCAGTTCATGGGTGAATACCATAAAATTTACTTTTAGAATTTGCTTATACAATTTAGAATTCATAATTATTGATGGCAAGGTATCATGATACTGCCACCACTGTGTTTCACAGATGGAATAAGCTTCTAATTCTCAAATGCAGTGATTCATTGTCATTTTAATGTCATTGCCAAACATTATTCTTCCAGTAGTCTTCCTACTTATCCGCATGGCCTTGTGCAAATTATAGGACATTAATGTTCTTTATCTTGCTCCTCTTTGAAACCATGCAGAACATTTTTGGTCAGTGTTCTCCTAATGGTGAACTCATAAATATTCATATTAGCCACAGCACCTTCTTCTAATGTTCTCAAAAGTCTCCTCTGCACGAGCCATGACACACATCTACAAACCTTGAGGTAGATGACTGTGAAGACCCAGATGTTTTTTTCTTTAAATAAAGCAAGGCCTCACACCTGATTTTCATCACATAGACTGAAACACTTAATTTTGCCTTCAAATGAATTGAAAATCATAGAGGTTCACATACTTTTGCCATGGGTAAATATGTAAGACTGAATAATTTTCATTAGTAAAGAAAGGGTCAATTTTGTCTCATTTACTGTATTTAATTAGGTTCCCTTTGTCTAGTTTTACGACTTGCATGAACATCTGACTACATTTTAGGTCATATTTCTGCAGATGCACAGTGCTTCTGACAAATACAGTACATCCAGCGAATTATTTCCCTTATCCTAACTGTTTCAGCATATTTACATGTAGCTTGTCAGCTGACAAGCAGACTGCTTGTTCACAGTCAAAAATGGCAACAGAGACAAGAAGGAAACAGAATGCTTCCTCCATGAAGAGGTGCTATCTCAGCAGTCTACTTTTGTTGAATCTGACATGTTTTTAAATCTGGTTTTTATATTTCACGCTTTAAGGCTGATTGTAATAAGTTTTCAGATTTGCCTTATGTGAATATGCTGTCAAA
>JAUBNQ010000002.1:14582080-14629682 GCA_032353495.1 Ctenopoma kingsleyae
CACCTGCCAAGATAGAGATAGCACACATGCAAATTTGTGCCACTTACTAGAGGAGAGATTTAATCACAGATCCAATACATAAACAAGTCAATATACAGTATACTGAGTCCTGTTTTAATGTATATCTTAAAAGTATGTAGTTAACAAATGGTGAGTCATGATCCACAAATCCACGAACCTATTATTTCAGTATCTTCTGCTGAATTAATTATGATAGAAAATGTAATCAAAAGTGTACAGCTCTATCTAGAGACTCACATAATTCTAATCAAAGTCAATAGACTGCACAGTCCTCTGCCAACACTGCAGCAAACATCTGCTAGTTCTTCATCAGCCTGTTTCTCTCCCCAAGTTATAACACTGATATACACTGGTAACAACTGTTACTGTTCCCCCTTTAAATGTTCCCCTTTATTTTGGTGTTCACACATGAGGGTTAAACAAAAGTTATGTGTACTGTATGTACTTAATTATGAGAAAAAAGTAGCAACTCAGCTCTTAAATCCTTTTGCTGGCGTTATCCTCTGAGTGACATTTTGAACAAGTTGGGCCTTATCAGGGCTCTTAGTTTGTAGTAATTCAGAATTTACAGAACCCGAATGATAATTGCTTGTGTCTTCTCCTTGTAAGTCACTTTGGATAAACGTGTCTGCCAAGTAAAGTACAGTAAAGTAAAGTAAAGTAAAGCTGAATTAGAGTCTTTTATCTGACAGCCTTTGATATCAGAGTGGAAAGATTGTTTGACAGGCCAAACTATCTTTTTTTCATCTATATTTATTTGCATATGGGCTTATATTTCTCTGGAGTTCAATGATTTGTTTTTGTCAGACGCTTTTCTTATTCTATTAATATACATTAAACTATCCTATTTTAAGTACTGTCCAGGATGTCAGACAATAAGTAAACTACAATAGCAACTTTAATACAGAAATGTTAAAATAAAATAATTTAGACTGGTATTTACAGTATTAACTGTTTCCAGGTAACCTGATTCTGGTGATGATTTTACAGCAAACACAAATGTTTGGGACAAAACAGCCACCAAAACAGCCACCATGCCTCTGTCCTTCTGTAGAGTCACTTTATTCTAACAGTGCAGCATGTCATTTAGATTTAGCATCATCATAACATAGTCTGTTCAGCAGGGGTCACTTACCTACTTTTGAAACCCTGAAATGTCACCCTCAACTCAGATGATAATCATAATTATAACAACATCATTTAAGGCATCCTTCACAAAAAAACTGTATTAGCACCACATTAACAGAGACTGAGAGAACAAGGGCAGGGCAGTTTTTCCCTGACACATGCAGACATGGTTGGAGGGTCATCTCGGGTGCTCGTTGGGTTATGTAAAGCCCTTGCATGTTTCATCTCAAGGGGTCACCAAGTAATGTGCCAGCCTGCCAGCCAGGACTAATGTTGGCTGGGATTCATACAGATATCCAATTTTTCCCATTATGTCGCCTGCCAGCCCCCGAGAAAACCCAGATTAAGGACCAGAAAAGTTGTGCTGTAGCGACATTACCAGATGTTGGAGAAAAGTTAACTTACATTCAACTTTAGTCAAGAATGTGATCATCAGAATTCTAACACTAGTTGTGCTAAATTCTGTGCCTGTCAGACTGTGTTACTGTCTTGTTCTCCCATCTCTCTTTCTTGGTAGTATTTTTGTATTCTGCACTAGAGACAAGTTGTTTGTTTACTTCTTCCTCAATAGTGGTTAAATGTCTGGAAAGTGTCCAGGGTATTCCACAGTTGCCTTAGCCAATTTAATGCCAACTCAGTGATTTGTCTGTTGTGCAATCTCCCTCCTAACTCTGCAATAACAGCTTTAATGAAAAACAATAACCTAACAATAAGTTATATATTTAATACAGTCTTATGTTTGACCACTGATCTGTTTGCTTAACCTTACTCCTCCATAGATTTGTACATTTGAGTGACAGAACAGGCAGTTTTATTATGTATATGTTATACTTAAAGAGCTGAGGTTTCCTACTCTGATTCAGGATTTGCAGTATCATCACATAGCTCCATCCTTACGTTGTTTTCAAAATTATATTAAATTGTCAGAAAGGATATATATTAAAAGTGAAAAGCTAATATTTAATGAAAAGACTTGCATGATAATACTCTACTTAAATGTGGAGCAGTCTCCTCAAACATATCTTATTCTTTCCATCATCAGCAGCTCAGTGTGATGTTTCAAGGTCATTGAAAATGTATGAACCAGGACAATAGATGGGTTATACATAAATAATGCATAGTATTTATAAAATGGTAATTCTTTAACTGTCAAGCAGTGCTCCCACTTGCTTCCCTAGTTGGCAGTCCTTTCCCCTTCATCAGCTCCCTTCAAAATGTGTTGTGTGTTTCTGTGCAGTAAGATGTACAGTGCTCTTCCATGCGGGTGTTTGTCAAATGAACCCTGATTTAAGTAACTCAATTGAGCTGTATGACATGCCCTTTACCTTGAACAAGCTCCGGCAGAGTGTAGCACCTCATAGTTCTCACCACACACAAGCACACACCCTCAGTTGGGTGTCTTGCATCAGTATGCCAAGCATAATGCAACAGGAGGTCTGTGAGTCATTATCGTAGACTCAAATCTAATTTTACAGCACACATACAAGCGACCAAGCGGGACAGGCCAGTGTGTTGCACTGAATAAACAACAACATAGAGGTGTTGCACCTGTGTGACTGTGCTGAGCCTCAGCTGTCAGGTGCTGGTGAGACACGGGACAAGGCAGTATGCCTGCTGACATAGAAACATATGGGCACACACAAGCACGCAACTGCAGCAATGAAGGCAGACTATATATTTACCAAATGTTCTTCACTGCTCAGCCAACCATGCATTGTCCAGGCAAGGCAGGACCACAGACACCTCTGCCAAATGTCCTTTATCTAGTTTCAGTGCCTCCTGCTGTTGCCTCAGTGACCCATCAGACCTTTTTTGCTCAAACCTATCATATACCAACTACCCTGAATCTTAAACAGTAAAAACACAGCACATGTATCATCTTTGTATTAGGAGAATTATCTAGTTGCACTTGTGTGTCTGGTCTGTATTTTTGCATTTGTGTTCTCTGGGACTTACGGCCTTATGGCAGCCATTAGTGTTAGCTTGCTAATCCAGTGGCTGGAGAGATAATTAGACAGTGCACATCTCATCATGCCCTGCCAACACACAGCCAGCTGTCGCTCTTTTGTTCCACTCTCACTCTCTGCCTCTCACTGTCACTCTCTCCACCTCTCTCTCACACACACACACAGAGAAGGAAAGAAAAAAAGTGACAAAAAAATTTATTCAAAAGTTTATAATAGGTCAGAGTGCAAAAATACGTTCTAATAAAGGCAACTACTTACATATTGTAGTCATATTTCTGTGTTATAGTGAACACTAGGAATGTGCCCTTGGCTTTGTTCTGTTGGTGTGTGTGAATAGGATGTCACAGGCCTCAGATGCATGTTCAGGATGATGTAATGGGTAGCAATCAGGCAGGCAGAGAAGCAGTCCTTCAGCACTACTGATGATTAGTCGTAAACCATCACATCACAACAAGCCAGTGTCACGCAGCCTAACATCTCTAATCTGTGCTCCTGACTGCCAAAGCATTGGTTAAAATATCTTAATCTCCTCACGTTATCTCCTCTATTGCAAACACAAAAACTGACTCTAGATGATGGTGTGTATCACATGTCATGCCTAAAGATTTATTTAAGATCTATGTAGTAATACTCTGCTAGGACTTGTTGAATATGAATGGATACTTGTGAGTACAACAGCTACTTTTGACTGATCTTGACTTAAGATACAACAGTTCAGTTAAAGCAATAGCTTCAGATACTCCAGCTGCTGTGCAGCTTGGGGAACTTATGGCTCTCAGCTTCTAGTTGTTTGCACTGGCACAGATGTAGCAGAGGCCTCAGTGCAATCATTCAGTCATGTTAAAGCATAACTTCAGATTTACTGCATGCCACAAGGCTCCTTTGGCTGTAAGGCCTGAGAGGAGGAGCCCAAAGAAAACCACAGCAATTGTATTATGATTCCCTTGTAGGCTATTCAAAGGACACACTAAATCTCAGTCAGATAAAAAGCCCCATTCTCATTCAACTCTGCATTTTCTGTGTCCAATTATAAATCACTATTATCTGTAAAATGACAGTTTAATATGTCTAATTATAAGCTACCACTGAACACAGAACTTCTACGTTCTTAGAATTAGTTGGTAATAGAAACCTTTTGGTCTATTCTCTGCTACTGTAGACAGGCAGAAAGTGGAGTGCAGATCTTGTGCACACAAGATAGGCAGAAATAGATATGTACATTTGCTGGGGTATTTAATGAAGATTCAAAGAAAAGATTCAGGCAGAAACTATAACTGCTTCAAAAGTACTGAGCTGAGGCTGACAAGGCGAGGCGGTTTGAGAAAATATCTGCAGTTGTTATCAAAAGCAAAATCGGCAGCAGGAGTAAAAAAAAAGTGGAGCTGTATCTACTTTTTTCTTCTAAACAAGAGATAGATGGAGTATCTGTGCATCTCCACACAGTCACACACCTAAATACAGCATGTGCTGTAGCAGGACTCTGCCATGGTGCCTTTGAATCTTTTGAATTCCTCTTCATTCTTTTTGTAGGCTTCATAAAGACTGCAGGATTGCAGAATGCATAAATATTGCACATGGTTCATTCCTTTTTTACTGTTCACAACTCAATTCAAAGAGAAGAATAAAAAATACGATGCTGCACTGCTTCTGAGTATTGTATAATTTCTGATTGGAGTAATCAGTTGCCCACAGCAGCCAGCAGATTTGTCTTTACAGCACAAACACAGTATGATACTGTATGTTTGTCATACAGCTGTGATTCAAACACATTTCTTGTGTTTTGTCCTTGCTGTGGACAGCATTCAGAGCTCCAAGATTTACTTTGAGCTACATGTTGATACATCTGGTTTGATTTCCCACAACACACCGTAGTTTTGAATGCACTGCTCAGCAGCTGACACACAGCTATCAAATTTGATAATAATAATAATAATAATAATTGATACTTTATTCATCCTCTTCGAGAAATTCTGTGGACAGGCAGATTCAAGTAACTACAGAACATACATTAAGTAACGCTGCTGTCCTTAATAAACATAAATGAGTGCATATGAAATCCTGTTTGCTCACACTTGTTTTTGTCATTCTGTTTATCAGCATATTCCCTCCGAGTTCATGACAATGGTTTACAAACAGAATGGGTGTGAATTTAAGGTTACACACTCAAGAAGTACTTGCACTCAAAAGGATGGTATGAGAATAAAGCAGTAGTTTTGGCTAATAGATTACATTTTTGTTTTACTATCTATGAATATGTGTTATGGAGTCTTTCAATATAAGATGAAGGAGCTACAGTTTCACAACAAGGCCCGGAACCGAGAGAAAGAGAGAGAGAGATAGTTTTTTTTATTTAGTAGTTTATTTGGTTAAAATCATTAAATATACAGCTATTGAACACAGTGCTATGGTTACTGGTTACTACCTGGCAAGAATTTGTCTGGTGTTCATTTCTTACTATGCTGTAATTTAGACAAAAACATTTGATAACAGTGTTTTATGGCTGCGGGCTTCATTGTGATTTTTCAATCACAGTGAAGTCCAATGCTATTCTGTAATCACATTACATTTTGTATTAAATTCTGTGCTACAGACCACTGAGAGCCATTAAGGCTTTGCTGCTGTGTTTTGGCCTACTTTTTCATACCTCTGTAAGGTTCGCTATCAGCTCCTCCCACCTGTTATGTTCCAAACACTGGTCCACCACCATCCATTGTCATTATGTTTCCATTGATTTCTCTGTGTGCTGACTTCACTAACAACCACAGAGAATGAAAGTGAAAAGTGGGATACTGTGTGTTAGATAGGGAACATGACCTATTTACCCACCCACTCCCATCAGTTGAGTCATGTCTCCTGCCGTGTCACTTCCAGCTTAGTCGATCTGTTCCACCTAACACGTTGGGCTTTTAAGTATACTGAAATAATCCGTGACAATCTGAACCATGCAATCACACTGACGTGTTTATACACATTCTGATCCTTTTCTAAACACACTCAATCATTTAACCTCAATTGTAGTGCCATAGGTTTAAAATTCATATAAAACCTTTCAGCACTGTATACACAAACAGCTGAAGTTCCTCTGTGCCAACCTCCAACAATGAAACGTCAAACACCTTCCACAAGGAAATGCATCAGTAGCAGGGAAATCCAGAGTGTGTAGCCAGACTAAAATTAGCTTCATTAATACTGAACTGCACATTTGACCTCATTGCATAATACTCATAGTTACCTTGAGGCCAGACAAGGGATGTGATGGATTTATGATATTGACAGAGACCTGATTGATGGCCAGGAACAATTCCTATTGCATCTGAATGAAAGAAATGACAAACAACCCAACAGGACTCAGTGTTTCTTTCATCACAGAGTCATCAAAAGAGAGGCAAAATGTTTTCATCACTGTTAGGACTACGTTTTAAAATCAAGACATTGTGTAAGCTACAGTTTCACGTTCAGGAATAGCACAGCTTGTGCTTCCATCATCCTTGTTAGGAGGTGCCCATCACTCAAGATGAAAACGTGTCTTAAATTAGCAACTCTTAAAAAAGAAGTTACCATGACCTTGTGCTCTTGTGCCAGTCTAAGAGCTTCTTTTGTGTCTCCATCAGTAAGTAGACAGTTTAAGCCTGCTGGTGTCTGAGATGATGCCTTTAATCTCACTCTATTCCATTCCTTGATGTGTCATACTGGAAAGGATATGTAGGACAACATCACTTCACTTACTGTATTCTAGGACTAAGACTGCTCTTACTAGACAGGGTATAATTAGCATAGAGTTATTAATACAAACTTTCATAAAGTCTGAGCTCCTTTGGCTGCAGCGCACTTCCTTGATTTCTCTTTGATACCAGATGTCCCTCTTCAGTGTGATGAGAGCCTATTTCCTGGGTGTGTTCTAGTTAATGGAGGAGGAAGAAATTAAGGGAGAATAAAAGTGATTTTGTTATTTGTGGTCTTTCAACTCCAAAATGCTGTCTCTCTGTAGTTTTACCAACAGGATATTGCCAGAGGAATTAAACTGACTCACCAGCTATGATTCACACATGTGACTGTCATCCATTTTGGCAAGGGAGCATATCCCGCACTCGATTTCTTCCTCCGGCTACCTCCTGTTGTGATGCTGGCACTGAAAGATACTGGATGTCGTTCTGATAACAGGCACTATGAGATCGGTATTAGATTTGGGTGGCCGACTCCCTGTGTGTGCATGTGGTTATGTCTGCGTGTACATGTAATGCATATATGTATGTATGTTTGTTGAGATACAGTGTCTATATACACAGCTGGATGTGTTCATACATCACATTATATGATCTTATGTTTGATTCGCTGTGCATCAGCTGGCTGATGGAAAACCAATGTGGCACTGACTATCCCCCTGATTTACTAAGACCGCAAATAACGAGTACTATATTGCATGCTTGATCTTGAAAATTGCGTGTTTTGTTTGTGAGATTTGTGCAGGTCTATCTACTAAGAAAAATTGCGTTTGAGAAAAGATGCAAACATGGTGGGGATGGCCGTATTTTCTTGAAGATTTGGTGTGTTTTACTGGTGTCTGTTGCGGAGAGTTCAGAGAATGATCAGCGTAAACACAAGAGGAAATTCGATCCAGAGAAATTAAAGCTGCTAGTGGGAGAGGCTAATAATCACTTTGATGAGCTACAGCAGTGAAATCTCTGTATTACAGAAAGAAATGCTTTATGGAAAGACTGCTCCTATAATTCGCGGGACGCCGGCAACAACATAAAGGTCATGTTTGGCCTCATTAAAGAATTTATTAAATTCAGATGCAGTTCCATCCATAGCAAATCGCTTTCAAGCTTGATAAACCTCACTGTGTGTTTATTTCTATTTTCTCTTCCTCCTGTATTTTGTGCACTCGGGCAAAAATGCCTTATTTATGAAGGATAAGGTGCAAAATCCACATCATGCCAAACTTGCTGGTCAGTCTTTTGTGTTTGTTTTTGTTTTTTTTTAACAAAGAGATTCAGCAACACGATTGAAGATCTTCTTTGTAATCTGGTGCTTTTTATTAGAGTATCTTTTCTTGAAGCCCGAATAGAATTAAAGGTCAACTGGTTAGTAGACAAGAGAAACAGAGGGTCTCTGTGGCCTGTAGTTTTACACTCTTATGTGTGTTAGGTTTATGAGAACACATCAGTTGTACAGCATTAGTCATTCTGAAAAGCGTGCTGTCTGAACTAGTTAAGTTCACACACACACACACACACACACACATTCGCAATGCATATGCAGACAGATATGCATTCACTAGTTTGGACAACATCACTGCTTATTAGAAATATGGAATATAGGACCATATTTTATTGCTCACAAATGAAACAACCACAATAGCAGTGAATATTGTGGTTATTGGCTAAAATGTCATATTTACATAATTAAATAACTGCATAAACATTTACGTCATACAGTATGTTGTGCAACAGGTCCAGGCACACATAAATGAGCTGAAATGTATTTTTTGTGATGATAATAAAATCAATTTTATTCCACATTGTGACTCTTGCATTCAGCTGTGAAGATCTAGATTGCTTAATGAAAGGCCTAAAAATTATTCAACAGTGCACCTCCTCAACAATTTGTATCATTATCAAGGAAACAGCTACAAAGTGTCTGGCAGATGCTCAGCTCCTGAAATTACTTCAGTTCTATGTTTCCGTGCCACATTTAGCTCTTATTGATGTATAAAATAGAATTGTGTGTCTTTGGCTTGACTATTCTCTCTGTGTGTAGAGAAAAATATGGCAGACTTTGAAGCCAGTTGTTATACAAAAGGTGAGGGGTCAGATGACATATGCCAGGCATTCTGTCTGCTCCTAATTAGTTTCAGTTTTAAAATGATGTGGCGATAGAAGTGTTGGTGATTTAATGAGCAGCAGACATCTCAGGTACCATCTTATAAATTCTGGATTTCTGTGTTATTTTCACAGCAACTAAAAACAGGAAACCCTGCCCAGGCAATAAATGATAATTACAGAAAAAAACTTTCTGGAACTTTCTAGCCCAGTTACAGATTTCATCATATAAAAAGCTGTGACATATGAGCCCTTCTGCAGTGACGGTTAGCTCCCATGGTGGAGCTGTGGACACTTTTTCTACACTCAGCCTGCGTGCTGGTTTGTCCTCAAGGTTGAGATCATCCTGGTTTACCCACTGGGAGAAATAATGGGACTCATGTCCTCCAGTTTCAGTCTACTGCTTTCATGCACTGAACACAGTCCTCTGGTTCCAAAGGGGTGGGAAAGATCACAGAGTAATTTCCATGGCACTGCCAGCGAGCCATGACTGTGCTGTAGCCCCATCCTCTGTTAGAACCTTGAGTGACTGATGGTTTTTTGTTCTGTATTACCCAACCCCCATTCTTCACATTCTCTCTCGCTCTGTCTCAATCTTTCACACACACACACACACACGCACACGCTCTTACATATGTGCAGTCTCCATGGTAACCATGGTAACGTGTGGTATCACTATGGCACTGGTGGCCTGCTGTAAGCTGATGTTGTAGAGAATTTACTGTACCAGTATGCACACACAGAGATGACGACAGGCAGAATGCTGCCAAAGGGCTGAATGGCTGAATGGTTTGAGCAGTAACTCTTTAAGCTTACCAGTTTTCATTTGTTATCACTCTGCACCAATGGGTTAAACAAAAACTCCAACTCTGGTGTGTGTAGATGTTAATTTAGCTGGACATTAAATGTCTCAATATAATCAGTGGCACAATCCCAGTATGCAACTTTGCCCTCTATTAAACACCATGAGCAAGGTTAACTTCCCCATTTATTCAGTGTTTGCCCTTGGAGGCCACTTTTCTCCTGAATTTAAAAATTCATTAAAGCCTCTGTGTTATCATGACAGCCTTGGGTTATTAATAAGAATAGATAGCTTTAATTGTTTGGTTATATTTAATAATACAAAAGGTCAACACAGTGCTTAACCTTGGCATCACTCAGGGCTGTGTTTCCCTTTATCTCTTAAGTTCTGCTCTCTAGTGGTCAGAAACGGAAAGAGCAGCAGCGTGCTGTGACCCTTTGAAATGTGACAGTCCTTGTTGTATATATACATATCTGTTCCTTAGGGCTACATTCAGCAGACTGCTACGTAAGGAAGTGTAAGTGCTACCTCAAATGTCTAGTGTGGAAACACCAGTTTCCAAACTAGAATGTAGTAGTAAAGTAATCATATTTTATTATATTACAAAAGAAATTTTTTATTATTTAGGACTATTTAGGACTTTACCCATGTGACATGACACATTACATACAGTATGCTATGGTTGCAGTATCACAGATGCTGAGAGAACTGTATGTTTATTGCTACTCAATTATTTTTTAACTTTCCCACGGTGTGTGAATCTGTGTGTGTGTACAGTACAGTGAAGGTGCCTCTGGGAGGACAAAGTAGACTGGCATTCTGGGACATTCTGGGATAGTAATTAATGTACCGATGGCACATTGCTACACAAGCAACCACAGTACTTGTACAGTTTTTTATTGCGATTGCTGCTTTGTCTTGTGTCTGCTGGGTTTCAATCTATCACAGCACATTTCTTGAATGCAGCCAAATTCCACTTGCACATCAGCACACTTTAAATGGTGGACTTCAAGTGAGTCAAATATAGATGTAGTTCACTTTGGTCTTACAAAAATACAAAGAAACAAAGGATTGGAGTTTATTTTATATTTCCTCCAGAGACATCTGATGATGATACTGGAACTGAAATCCTTCTCATCTCTTCTTTACCCATCTCACCTGCACCACTTGTGCTATTGTAAGCTCATGTGTCTTTTCTTTCTCCATCACAACTTGGATGCTACTAAGAATAAGACTAATAGTGAAGAAGACATAATCAGATCTATACACATTTGCACTTTCATTACCGTCTTAGTGTTCAATTAGCGTTGCTGTTGTGCAGTGTGGCCTGACCTCACCTCCCTCTGTCCTCCTGTCAGTGGTAAATTCTCCTGAATGAACACGTTGTCAGCTTGATCGATGGCTATGGTTTATCAGTAATGAGATGACTGAAGTAAAACATCTGAGTTATTTCTGTTATGGAGAGATCTCTGTATATATTTGCTCTTTGCAGAATTTGATTTTTTTTAGATAGTACCAGGTGCTCAGATGTGAATGTGTAGAGGTTCACTAGGTGCCTTTTCCAGGGTGCAGCAATTACAAGTATCAGAGGGCAGAACCCAGTATCTCTGCTGTACAGTGACATTCTCAAATATTGTTGTGCTGCTAGTGAAAGGTAAAATTTTATAAGGTGTTGCATTAACAATGATCATAACTGAGTTCTTACAGTATAAAGCACATGTGATATACAATAATACTTGGCATACTTGGCCTATCTAAAAAAATACACTAGTCATTTTTCACTCCCATTATTAAGCCCTGCAAAAACCTATTCGGACATCTAAGTTACAGACAAACCTCACAGATTAGGTGGGGTAAAGTACTGCTTAGACCATAGAGGGAGGCAACACCTTTGTTATCTCCTTGGTTTTTAGGAATCTTTTTGTGATTTTGTTAGCCAGCTGTTCTCCAGATAATATTAATTCTATAAAGCCTAGTTCAACCTTGAATCAACCTTTGATGTTTATCTGTCCTTAGAGGTTGTGAGGTTAAAGGTTAGTCTCCCTCTATGGAAACCATCAGTAAGAGTGACAGAGGAAACAAATACTATTATCTCTGCATTATGCATCATGTCATTTGAGCCACACCCCTTGTAAATCAATATATTGGTTTAGTACAATTTATACACATCTCTAGAGATTTACACTTTCAGCATATAGGCACAAAAATAAATTAACCTTTTAAAGGGCAAGAAAGTACTCTTTTGTGCATGGCTGACTGAATGTGATTGAATTTTTTTTTTTTACTGCAGTGGTGACCTTACTGATATGTTGTTGTACTCTGATGAAACCGCATATTTGTAAATGTATAATAATTTATAAAACAACATAATCCCACACTGCTTTAAGTTCCACCTTAAATACTTTCTGTGTGCACCAGAATTTGATTAGAAGTTGTTAGAGAAAAAAGACTAAATAACATAACATAACTCTAAAATCTTTAATTAGATTATTAAGTAAAGATCTGTTTGTCCTGTGCTGACTTTAAAGAAACGTCTTGAATTTTGTTTTTAGGTGAATTCATCCTTTATGGCGAACACGCTGATTTTGATAGCCAGTCCACTTGCTCCATCTAGTGTTCAGATCAGTGCATTAGGCAGCAGAGCACACTGACCACAGAAGCTGTGACTGTACCTCAGAGCTCATTGTTCAGTCTGTCACTAGATGCAGTGCATCAGTACATCTTCTTTCACTTCTGTTATCACAAAAACAACATTTACTTATATGCCATTCATAATGTAAATAACAGGAAACCAACAGACCATACGTCATGCATCATATGATTTATGCTATGAAGCTAATTAAAACAATACCATGTCATATTTGACCAATCTCAGTATTAGCTGGAAGATCTGTAAAAACTGCCTCTTCAGTTTCACCGAACAGAGAACTGTCTTTGTGAAAACACTGTGCCTAATGCATACTGTTGACTCAGATGATTGGACATTGATATTTTTCAGTTCAGAGTGGACAGGCCTGTATAACCGGTTTAGTCAACGCATTATCGGATCATTTTACATAATTTTTTGTAACATGAGAGCAAAGTCTTTTCTCTGTCCCAAGAAGGAAGTACAAGCTCAGCCTGCAGTTTCGATCACTTTCCTTCAATCTGGCCTCGTCGAGCGCCGCAATACATGAACACACCCACCACTGTTTGCCGGATCAACAAGACCGCTTTTGAATGTTTAATGAGCATTTTAGAAGTCATAATGTCATGTCGCTAATGTCCTGTAATGATCTTCCTGTTATAATGGCCACGCCTCGATGTTTTCTCTTCCACTACGCCTCTGACAGTTGTCTGACAATGGTTTGAACTTTACTGAACGTAGACTACTCGTCTTCATTTCACTACCTTCGGACTGCAAGTATCCTACTCGCTGCTTTGGCTTCGGCTTTAGAGAATCATGACTTTTCCCCTGAGAAAATCTGTTTCAGGTAGGCTGCCGTTTGTTCTATGAATATACCCTGAACGCGTTAATAGGTTTTTTTTTAATTTCAAAATGACGTTTTTAAGTGTTACTGAGACAAAGCTTCTAGTGTTGAGTGGAACAATTAATAGCTTTAAATATTACTAGAAGTAATAACAGTGTTTATAGTATTGATTAGTGGAGATTTTGTAGGTTCCTCCTGGGAGCTGTCCGTGGTGCTGAAATAAAAGTAACAAGAGATTTCATTGTTTTGTGCTTTAGTGTTGACGTTGTTTGGCTTGAGCGTTTTAGTTGTGTTAATCCAGATCACCTGCAGGACTGTTATTTTATTTACGTTTAGTTTTAGTGTTATTTACTGCATTTACTGAACGTCTATTTCGCTGCTTATTTATGTGACATCTCATATTTAATCAGCGTACATTTCATAAACTTGACTTGTGTTACTTGTGTTAATGGAGTCTGTAGTTAAGCAAAGTAAATAAATGAAAGATAAACACAACAGTTTCGTTTGAGGACTGTAGATGGCACCATTGGTTAGGCTGTTAACTGAGCTCAATCCAGGACTGAGGAAACGCAGGAGAGAGAGGAGGATGGTAGTCTGGGCTGGAGGTGACAGTGTCAGAGGCAACACGGCGCTGACCACATTTCTTAGATGATTTTTCAGAATGTAAATTCATAATTTGCCCACTGTGGACGAAATGACCTACTATGAAAGTTATGAGAACAGACATGCTAAAAGTGGAAACGCATAGTTATTCAAATTTAATAATAAGTTTAATTTAAGTCTATATTAAATGCATAAGAATTTATGGTGGCGTTTAATCTTGCATGCATATCACTGCCGACGCCGTATGGCTGCCTGCTGTTGTACGCCTTAAATGCATCTGGATGCTTAATCGGGCAAAGAAATTGGTTAATAAATATTTGTAATTATTATGCTTAATATTTAGTTAATCATCTACTCATTATAACACCCACTCTCACTCAAGTTTGAAACACAGAATTAGTTTGAAATTTGTCATATAGCCTACACAGCGGAGTTGCATTAGTAGTTTTACTAATACTTTTGGGGATTTTCAGTATAGGCTTATATAATAATAAAATACAGAAATGTTGCTGTATTGTCTCGTTTTTTCTCTCATTTTTTCCACCTCTCCGCCCGCACAGCCTTTCTTTTCTCTTGATATGAAATGTAAATTATCGTATTAGACGGTTCATATGGAGATAATCCTGTTCTAACTGTGCAAACTGACAGGGTTTGTCTGACTAGTAAGCGTGCATGTCCTCTCCCTCCTCCCTACTGCTCATTCTCCAGGTTGTAGGTGGGATGCTTTCAGCAGTACAGCTGAGTCTGTGCTTTGTGCTGGGCTCAGATACTGCATCCACAATGAGGCGCCTCCTGCTATTACCTTGCCTTGTCTCGCTTTAACAAAAAGGGAGAAAAACAAATGGAATATCTTGAGTGAGTCGCTCGTATCCTCTGCGGTGCCTTTCTAAACGCAGAGGAAGTGTCTTTCTGACAACCGCAGCTTCTGTGAGGCATCAGAGAATGCAGATAAAGAACACTGCAAACTCTCTCCCGGCGTCTGCAAACAGGTGTTTCCATCCGATGGCTGCGCACTGAGCTTCTGCAAACACGAATACCATGTGTGCGGCCATGTAGTGAGCAGGATGATGCAAAACCGCTTACACACACGGGGTTTGTGCGTATTTGTTGTGAAACAGAGAAAATGATACAGTTGGAGGAACATGCAACGTGCTGTGATGAAAGTCTTTGTACAGTTTGATGGAGGAACGCGTGGTTTGTTAAGTTTTACTTTTTCCTCGGAGAAGCAACGGACAATTCCTGAGTGACGCCCAAATTCACGAACAATGATTCATTTGGACACTGTGTAACTGGTTTTACTGCAATACTGGGACTGTTTTGCTGTCTCTTTTTTCACAGTCTACTCTGCAAATTAGTCGTTCAACGAGTCGTTTTAGTTGCCTCAGCGTGTTCCTACTGCACCCGGACATCTCCCTTCAGAATCCAGTTTTCTGGTTTCAAAGGGGGTGATTATTTTCAAGCTTCTCTGGAAGTTTTTTCCAGAGCGCTGCCAAACTGGCCATGGCAGCAGCGATTGCCAGCTCCCTCATCAGGCAGAAAAGGCAGGCGAGGGAGCGGGAGAAGTCTAATGCCTGCCGCTGCGTAAGCAGCCCGAGTAAAACCAAAGGAAGCTGTGAAAAACCCAGTCGACTGAACGTTTTCTCTCGGGTCAAACTCTTTGGCTCCAAGAAGAGGAGAAGGAGACGACCAGGTCTGTTGTGCAATTTCATCAAGCTGTTATCCTGATCACTATCCTGATCATTAACTCTTCATGTATTGTACCATCGATTACATTTTTAAAATCATCTAAACGGCAAGGTAAATTAATCAAGGTTCAATGTCGATGTAACATTCAAAATATGAATAACTATGTCAAAGTTGGTGGGAGAATGACCACACTGCTTTACAAATCCAGAAGTGAGCACAGGTGCATATCTGATCTGATCTTACACTCAAAGCTCACCTTTTGTCACTTGTACAACATTGCAAAAATTTGCTGCGTATTTTCTCCCAGGCTTATTTCAATTCCACCCGCTTTATCTCCAAGCTATTTCATAACTCTCCATACCATGCACCGAGAGGTTGGGTTGCGTGTTTATACAACAACAGAACTTTTTTTTTGCCCCCTCGCACTTCCAATTTCCATTTCTGTTCCAAAGAGGAAGCAATGAGTGCCAAGAAGAAGGCGTTGTCTTTGTGTGACTTGCACATGGTGCCTTAACAACAGAAAGAGCTGTCATCTTTCAGAAATACACTGTGGACTGTGGATGTAGTTTGATGTGTTGTATGGTAGTGTGCACATAGTCCCGTTCATCTGTATTTACAGTGTATGCCAAATTTCTAATTGTAACTCCATGCCTGCCCATCATCCAACTGTAGATCTGATTCATATCCTCAGGCTGCAGTTCTTATTTTGTCTAATGAATGCACATCCTACTACAAATTACGACAAAATCTTGACAATATTCCTCATGCACAGACTGAATAAACCATCTGTACAGCAAAAGTAACCTTAGTAAGGCTAGAAATGGCAGTACTAAAAGGTAAGAGAGATGAAAGACTAGATGAAAGGAGTGGTAAACCACAGTAAAAGACACTCCACCAGGAACAGTAACCAGGGAATGGAGAGCACTTAGCTCTTATCAGACATTACACTGATGCAACACAGACAGACTATCCAGCCACTTCAAAAGTAAATGCTCTGCTACTTAAAACTATTTTATTTTATACTTACAGAGGCTCATTGTTTATGTTGCAGATTTTATTTTAATCTGCACATAAAGTATACCAAATAAGATGTTATGACACTGGCAAATGAAAAGATAGATTTTTCTGACAGTCAATCTCTACTGGACAGTTTACATGCGTAAGAAAGTAAATTGAAGAATGAAAAGAGGAAGATAGGGTGACATGTTAGACATTTCCTCAGCCATCTTAGACCGCAATGCCACCACGTACTCCTAAATCCATTTTTAAATTTCACTTTATTTGCTGTTGTCCAGCTGTGGTTTCTCTCTTGTCAAACCATTGTGTCTGCCTTTTTAGTCGCCTCTGTTTCATTGTAGAGAAACAGACAAACAGTATATGCCAGATTTCAAGGACAGCAGCATTGCTCAAACTGTAGTTATTGCCACTTTCAATTTAAATACTACTGACATCCATTTCTGTCTGTCTGATGTTACAGTTCAATAAAACCAAAATGTTCTTTGAATGGTTTCAGTTCATCAGACCTCTTCTGTTATTTGTTTATACACCCAAGACAATAAAATTTAATGACCCTTGTAAAGTGTCTACAGGATCAATGTGAGTTTGTGTATTGGATATCAGCAAGCACACAGCCTTGATCAGTCCTCTCATTTCATAAAGTGGCAAACGCCACAACTGCAATTCCTTTTATTGCTGCCAGATTCTGGCTCTAAAACAAACATCACAGGATTCCATTAGAAGGTGTGTAACTCTTCAACAGCTGAATATGAGTATAAGCATGTTTTTGGTAGTGATTATGGGTCATGTTTACTTAACTGACAGGAGTCTCAGCCTATCACACTCAGCTCTGCTCAGCTTTTGACTAAATAGGATTTTATGGTTCCATTGATTTCCAAAAATTGCCTTGACCAATGAACCAAAACTGACACTTCAAATGAAGTCTGCAATGACATCACGCTGCTACTTTAATGTTTTTCAACAGTGTGTAGCTTCATTCTTGCTTCTTCTTATGTTTCCACAGAACCCCAGCTGAAGGGGATTGTTACGAAGCTGTACAGTCGACAAGGTTTCCACCTGCAGCTGCAGGCAGATGGAACTATCGATGGAACAAAGGAGGAGGACAATGGTTACAGTAAGTTTAATTCTAATATGTTGGTCCAGTTTTTCCTCATCCATTACCATGATGCACTCTGTGGTTGGTCAGGGTTGGGGACTGCATTGCCAGATATCAATATTATGACTTAAATATCAAATGTATTGTGCTTGAAGAAGTTTAAGAGAGATGAGTAGCTCTGCTTTCCATAGATTAGAATGATTTTTCTTTCTATTCAGTAAATTTTGATTTAGAAAATTACCAATATTGACTATTGGTTCATAATGCAAAGAAAAACACCAACTAATCAAAGTCTTTCTATAGCAACCTGAACAGATGATGATTGGCTTTTTACTCTGCTACACACTGACTCTGTAGTGAGAACCAGTTTTGTCATGGAGTATGATATGTATTGATGTATCCCTATCATTGCCATTACACCCACCAGCTCTTTGTTTTCCAATAGACAGATTAAAGAGGAAATCAGTGGAAGAGTCGCAGCATAGCCACTTGTCTGCTAAGAATGCAGCAGAAATTGACCACTTTATAATTATTCACTGCCATAAACACCACATGCTTTTAAAGATTAGAGCAGTACATTAGTTTCCTTTTTTAAAAATCCACTTTGCCCCCTTTCCAAAACAATTTTGTTGAGAAAAAGATCTAAATGGCACACTGAAGCAGCTTTGATGCAGTACTTACTGTGTAATAACACTACACAGATGTAAACATTTCTGGATCCTCTGAATTAGTACCTTTGTGTATTCAATTAGTCCCTTGGTGGAAATGATGTATGTATCTTACATATAAATAGCAGCTCTGTGTAAGTGGGGTGTTGTCTAAGCAGAACAACACAGTGTAATTTGTGTAGAATTTGTTTCCTAAATAAAGTGACAGCCACCTTAAATAGTACACAGAGCAGACCATGTGCAGGAGTAGCAATGAAGGTAATGAAACAACATCTTATACAAATGCATAATAGGCTACTTCACATCAAATGCTGACCACCCCACCCATTATGTCTGCATGGGCTCACTTTTTTTTGTTGACTTACATAACAAACGTCCAGCACTGGCACCAAAATAGTTTTTGAAGAGAAAATTAAAGAGTGCTGCTGAGTAGGAAAAGGAGAAAGAGTGAAGCTCTTTGCACTGCTCCAAAAATAGTGTTGTTAGGCGCTGGGTGCGCTTGTCTCCATGGTGACGGGGAGCACAGTCCTCTTGGAGCTACTGGTGTCTTGTGATGGTGGGAGAGGACCTACTCAAATGCGCGCACACACACACAGACACGCACACACACACACACACACATGCACACACACACACACACACACACACACACACACACACACACACACACACACACACACACACACACACACACAAACAAAGATTTGATCTTTGCTGCTGCAGCTAGCTGAGAAGACACACTTTGGTCATGTGGCTGTGGTAATAAAGACGTCTGTGACATTTTCATTAGGGAGGCAAGCAATGTCAGAAACAACAAATGCAAGTCTCACGAATCTCAGTTATTTCTCGCCCATTTAATACAGTATCAGCTATTTTCTTGTGTTGCATCACAAACCCACTGGGTATATAGAGGGAAAAAAAGAATTGGAACAGCAACTCCAAATCATTTTGCTTGAAAGGAAGATGCTATTTCAGTGTTCAAAATGCTATCCACTCAATCTGGTTCTCAATATTGGTTCTCAACCCTTGTCACTGTAAATGGACACAAATGTTTGCATTTGAAAGTTGTCAAATTTTCCAGCAAGACTAGATACAATGTGGATCTTGGAATTAGGCAAATAAATTGGCAAGCTTTCTGACATGCTATTTACATTAAATATATGCTATGCAATCAAATCAGATGAACAACTTTATGACCAAATACAACATCATATACATTATTTTCCTAATTCAGCCTTATAATTTCTTTAATTTAGTTTTCCACAGAACCACTGCAGCTGAACTGTAATCAGAAAACTGTGTAATGTTGTCACAACAGCTTACATTTTAGTTCCAATACTTTGTCGTCTTGTCATATACAGACTGTTCTAATTGCAGACATGCTGCTCCTAGAATGCGTAATAGATAGGACAACTGTTTAAAATCTGACTAGCCATTACTGGGAACCTTCAGGTTTATTGTCACATTGAATTGGTCATGACTCTTGGACTGTTAGTGGGTGGAACTGAGATACAGAGACAGGCTGCAAGCCATCATGAAAACTGTCCCTCAGGTCTCCTCACCCTTCCTGTACCATGAGCCTGTCTGCACCACGAAAGGTCTTTGAGTGGGTGGCAGCCCTGTCATCCTCTTCAGTGAGCTCAGGTGTTTCTAGGTGCAGGGAAGTAATTGAGTTTTCCCTCTTCAAAATCTCCATCAGTACACAGGCTTGTAATCTTTCTGAAATGAAGTGGACTGCAGATGTGTACGTGTCTGTCGTGGTGGGAGTATGCAGGGAGAAAAGAGTGATGCAAAGAGAGAACACTGCAATTATAAAGACAAGAACTGCTCAGACAGCAAAGTGTTTCAGGAGAGTTAGAAATCAAATACATGCAGTACAAGAAACGGATGGATAAAAAATGTATTTACACAGATCCAAATGTGTTGAGTTTATTGTTAAAAAAAGTAAACAAATCTTGTCAGTTTGCCAGAGTACTGACAAGAGATTTCACATCCCTTCTAGCACTGTGTACAGCAAAGCCGTGCTGGATCAATTTTAACCATGGTTGTGGAGAAAGTGACATCTGTAACCTATAACCATGAATTTCTGGCAAGAAACAGCTTACAGTCTACACAGCAGTAAGTTAAAAAAAAAAAGTATCAAAACTTAAGAATACAGTTGTTAAAATAAATAGTTCCCAAAGTATTACATGCTCTTTCCTAGTTCAATCTCTTTGGGAGAAGTTGGGGTATTTGGTTTTAAAAATAATGATTTTGAAAACATTTAGAAAATGTTAGATGTGATTTGTTGTCAACTATCGGCTATTTAAGTAATGTATTGTAATGTGACTGTAATGTGTATTTACAGTCCTAGCTTATGTTAAGGTGGAAAAAATATATTTTTCCATAGTGCATCTCACTGCAGCTAATATATAACATTAAACTGCTAAATTTATAATGTCATCATTTCTGTCTTTTGTTGAAAAAGTTAACTGGCAAACAGATGTATCACTGGTTGTCAGCTTAACAAAATCACCAGACCACTGTACAGAACATGTAAAATTACTGGAGAAAGAGGTTATAAATACTAAGTCTTATCAGTTTTTGGGCAGTATCTGCTGTACAAAGCTACCAGAGCAGACATCAACAAAGATCCTGTACCAGAAAACATACACCAATCTGTCAGTTTGCAAGCTTTGAAACAGAAAGCGGTGCATCTTTCCCTGGGGAGCAATCTTTTGATTGCTGCACTATGACTGTAAGGACTATGTGTTTGAAAAGTGCTGCAATTTCAGCGTGACCTTAATTTACTTAACAAACTCAACCATACTGTATCTGAGAATATAAATGAGAATAAGAGGATGCATGAAGGACCCACACATCAGTATCAGCAAGAACAGAAGACAGGACAAGACAGGAGATCTATTATACACTGCTCAAAAAAATTAAAGGAACACTTTTTAATCACGGTATAGTATCAAGTCAGTTAGGGATATTGATCTGTTCAGTTAAGTAGCAGAGGGTGTTGTTAATTGGTGTCTGCTGTTTTGGTGTTAATGAAATTAACAACAGGTGCACTAAAGGGGCAACAATGAGATGACCCCAAAAACAGGAATGGTTTTGCAGGTGGAAGCCACAGACATTTTTTCCCGTCCTTATCTTTTTTTGACTGCTTTTCAGTAGTTTTGCATTTGACTAGGGTCAGTGTCACTACTGGTAGCATGAGGTGATACCTGGACCAGGGCCACCGGCGTGAATGTCTCTGACCAAACCATTAGAAACAGACTACAGGCTGAAGACTGAGGGTGCCCTGAGGGCCCCACGTCCTCTAGTGGGCACTGTGCTCACTGCCTGGCACTGTGGAGCTCCACTGGCATTTGCCAGAGAACACCACAGTTGGCAGGTCCAGCAACGGCGCCCTGTGCTTTCCACAGATGAGAGCAAGTTCACTCTGAGCTCATGTGACAGACGTGAAAGGGTCTGGAGAAGCCGCGGTGAACGTTATGCTGCCTGCAACATTGTTCGGCATGATCGCTTTGGTGGTGGGTCAGTGTTGGTCTGGAAAGGCATATCCATGGACAGACGCACAGACCTGTACAGGATAGACGATGGCACCCTGACTGCCATCATTATTGGGATAAAATCCTTAGACCCATTGTTAGACCCTTCTCTGGTGCAGTGGGTCCTGTGTTCTGAGACCGACATGCCCGGCTGCATGTGGCAAGAGTATGCAGGCAGTTCCTGGAGGATGAAGGAATTGATACCATTGACTGGCCTTGCCTGACCTAAATCCAATAGAACACCTCTGGGACATCATGTTTAGGTCCATCCGATGCCTGAGTACTGAGTACCAGTACTGAGTACCATTTTGAGTTTCTGCAATGACATTTCAGCAAATTGGACTAGCCTGCCGCATCAGTTTTTCAGTTAATCTTTCTTGGTGACTTCGAATTAAGCCATCTGTAGGTTGATGATTTTCATTTTCATTAAATGATGTGACATCCTTTTGTTCCTAACACATTACCCATTCAATATCAGTATGGATATCCAGCATGATTTTTTTCCAGTTGAAATCTGATGTGTTTTCAAAGTGTTCCTTTAATTTTTTTGAGCAGTGTATAATAAATACTTGAAATACTTTATATTCAGAAACACCTTGGCATTTGAAGAAACAAAGAACAGAGGTAAAGACAAACTAAGAGATTGAAGCTTAAAGAGGGAGAGACAGAGAATAAAAGAAAATGAACTATAGAGTTCTCGGACCTATATGCCTTTCCACTGAACAAAGAATATGCTGCCAGTGCCTGTTTACTCCAACGAGTAAATACATTATGCATTCCTATGGCTGTTGTTTACAATGAAAGCCTGGAGAGAGGCTGCGATAAGGGCAGATAAAATAGCCCATCAAAAAGCCTCTACAGTGCACTTCACACAGAGCAGTCCAGATAGGGCTCTTCTAAGTGGTTAACGTGAGGACCTATAGTAAGGGCACACTGACTCACTGCTGTGAGAATGAAGTTTAATTTCTCATCTCATGTATGTCTAAACCTGGAAGTCTTAACAATCAGGAGGGAAACTTAAAAGCAATCTTCTGGTTCTCATACCGATGTTATTTACTGTTTTGGTACCATTATAAAAGGGTATTACAAAAATCCAGAGCTGTGTTGATGCTATCTATTGTTTGGGAGTATGTCCAACAACAGTCAGAACAATAGGTGTGAATTTTCCTTTTTTAGGAACAGAAGCACAACTACAGACTTTCAGGTGGATGTTCATGTGCTTTTCTCTGTTCAGTCTGTGGGTTTCCTGCTGTGCTACTTATGAAACACAATAAGATGACATTAATTAGGTAGAAGGTAACGTAAACGAAGAGCTGGGCTCTTTCAGTTTCTTCACTCGCACGCAGTCCTGCTGGTCACAGGCAGGTTTATACTGTATAAGTGTGGGTTTAACCATGAATTCTATGCACAGAAGTGTGTGAGTGTTCTCACTTCCTACACTCATGTAGCTGCATTTCAACCCATAGCGCTAGTGATGACATAAAGGAGAGTGCAGCAGTATCATATAACTGCACTGTAATCATCATAGATTTTAAATAAGCTACACACTTTGTTTTCACACTTGTTTTTTTCACCATCTTAAAAAAATCAGTTCAGTTTCAGTGTAAAAGCATAACTCTGCATAGCCTGTGCTGTCAATTTGTGTGTGTGTGTGTGTGTGTGTGTGTGTGTGTGTGTGTGTGCACAAATACACAACATTGTGAGCTGCATTGTTTCAACAACTCTCCCTGTTTCTTGTCTCTGATTTTGTTCATCTGCTTTTTAAAACACCCCTGGGAGAGAGCAGTTGAGTCCCAGAGCTTATGTTGTATCTCTATTTGTGGTTTCATTTTGTTAATCCTATCCAGACAGAGATAAGGAACATTAATAACTATTTTAACACCTAAAGGTGAATGCTACATAGATAACCAGGCAGACCTCACTGCTCTTTGGACTTGTTTTCTCAACGCCCTCCTCATTTAGCCTCTGTAAAGTTAAAACACTTCTCAAATACTACAAATCTGTATTTTATCACCTTTTATCACATTTCATGAGTGCCATTACTTTTTTTAAGTGACTGTACACAGTGCTATGAAAACAGTGCTATTTTTGTTTGTTTGCATATTTGTATCACTTAAATAATTCAAATTATCAAACAAATTTTAACATTACACAAAGAAAACTAAAGTAAATACAAAATGCAGTTGAAGTGATTTCCTTTATTAACGAAAAAATTGTCCTAACCTGGCTGGCCCTGTGTGAAAAAGTAATAAACATAAATAAACGTAAACCCATACACATAATAACTGGTTGCGCTACCCTTGGTGGCAAAAACTTGAAATTAAGAATTGCGATAACTGGCAATGAGTCTTTCACATCGCTGTGAAGGAATTTTGGCCCAATCTTCTTTGCAGAATCGTCTTGCTGCATAGCCAGTCACAATCTGATGGCTGGACATTCGCATTCAGTTTTTTCTGGTAGAGCACAGATCTCATGGTTCCATAAGTCCTCCAGTTCCTGAAGCTGCAAAGCAGCCCCAGACCATCACACTACCACCACCATGTTTGACTGCTACTATGATGTTCTTTCTATGAAATGCTGTTTAAGTTTTACCCCAAAGGTAACAGGATGCACACCTTCCAAAAAGTTCAGGCTTTCTCAGATCAGTCCACAGAATATTTGCCCAAAAGTCTTGCAAACTCTCCCATGGATGCCATTTTACTCTAGTCTTTTTGTCATTGTTGAACACTGACCTTAACTGAGGCAAGTGAGGCCTGCAGTTCTTTAGATGTTATTCTGAGTTTGGACAGTTTTTTTCACTTAAAAAAATGAAACCATCATTTAAAAACTAAATTTTGTATTTACTCGAATTATCCTTGATGATCTAAATAATTTAAGTGTGACAAATGTGCAAAAAAAAAAAAAAAAAAAATCAGGAAGGGGGCAAACACTTTTTCATAGTAATCTAAACACAAGTAGGTAGTAGGTACAGTAGCTGCATACCTCGTTGCCTTTATTAATATAATACCGTAAGTGTATTAAATGTGAAAGTGTATGCCTTCCTTAGCTTTTGTTTCTGCTGTTTGTCTCTTTCCAGCCATGTTCAATCTTATTCCAGTGGGGTTGCGAGTGGTGGCCATACAGGGGGTGCAGACCAAACTCTACCTGGCTATGAACAGTGAGGGCTACCTGTACACATCAGTAAGTATCTCACTTAATGTTTGTGTTTTCATATGCATGTGTGTATAGGTGGGGTCCAAGCCCCTAACCTACGTAATGACTGACCTGTATGGACAAAGAATCCTTAGTCTCTGACAGACATTTCATTGGTGACTAGCAATTGGAATAAACAACAAAAACATGAGAAAGAAGCCACATGATTTAAAAAATATGTTTTGCTTTAAGTGTTTATTTTAGAAAATTGGTTTTCTTTCATTTCTGTTATATGTGAAAAGAGACTGCTTGCTCTCACTCTTCCCACTTAGGCACATCATGATTCTAAGCCTGATGAAAGAGCAGGATCATTTTCCGATATAATTCTGTGTCAATAAAAAGTTCAAGGATTGTGTGAGCAGGCGGAGCAGTGACATATCCGATCATTGCAGCTGGCTCCTCATCTTTGATTAAATGTGCAAGGTGATGAATAATTCAGTTGCAGGCCGAACAGTGTTCCTGTTTGTCTTCCTCCCAAATGCCACCATCCCATTGTTTGTCAGGCATCACTGAGAAGACTGACAGGTTTGTTGGAGGTGCACCTAGAGGGCATGCAGACACACACATTCATTGTGGATGGACAATCTTCATAGTCAAATTAATAATGATTGCTCTGTATGGTAAAGGTCTCAGCAGGCAGAAACAATTGTGACTGATAGGAACGACCCCAGTAACAGCAAATAAAACCTAATGATCTTGTAGCCTTTTTATTCCACAATTGGTGCTGACAGATAATCAATTGCATACTTAGGCAGTAATGTGACGAAGAAAGACGGAAAACATTAATTATGTCACATATACTTATGTTAAGAATTTTCAAGATTCTGCTGAAATGACTAATCACCGAAGTAACAAACACACATTAGATTTTAGCAAAGACAATGACAGCAACAAGGTAAATACATACTAAATATGAGATTCAGGTGCTGTGGACAACTGCAACAGCAAATGTCTCAAGAATATCATCAGAAAAGTGAGGACTGTCAAGCTGTGCAGTCAGTAAAGGGTTGGACAAACCCTCTCCTTTAGTGGGTTTTCTTTATTTTTTTTTTATTATTTTCAACACTGTACATTAATACAGAAGACACAGAAATTATGACAGAACAAATATGGGATTATGTAATCAACAAAAGTGTCTTAAATAACCCAGAATGTTATTCTTAAATTCAATATCTTCAAAGAAGCCACCTTTTACTTTGATGACAGCTTTGAATGCGCTTGGCATTCTCTCAGTCAGCCTCAAGAGATAGTCACCTGGAATGGTTTTGCAACAATCTTGGAGTTCTCAGAGCCCTTGAGCACTTGTTGGCTGCTTTTCATTCAGTCTCTGTTCCAACTCATCCCAAACAATCAGAGTTGTATGTAGATTGGGTGATTGTGGAAGGTAGGTCATCTGATGCCAAACTCCATCACTCTCCTTCTTGGTCAATAAAGTTCTTATATAACCTAGAGGTCTTTTTAAGGTCATTGTCGTGTTGGAAAACAAATGACTCACTAAGTGCAAATGGGATGGCATGTAGCTGCGAAATGCTGTGGTAGCCATGCTGGTTAAGTGTTAAGTCTTGAGGTCTCATGTGGCCTTAATTTTGACAAAGTCACTAGTAGTGTCACCAGCAAAGCACCCCCACATCATCACACCAGAGGGTCCATTCACCCTCTCTATGTCTAACAAAGACACAGTAGTTAGAACCAAAATCTCAAATTTGGACTCATCAGAACAAAGTACTTCTTTCGAAATAGGGCTTTGCCGCAATTTGAGCATGGATGCCTGACTCACAGTCTCCTCTAAGTAGTGGATGTTGAAATACGTCTGCCATTTGAACTCCTAGAAGCATTTATCTGGGCTCTACTCTTATGTGCTGTAAATTAGCGGTTTCTGAGGCTAGTAATTCTAATAAACTCATCCTCTGCAGCAGAGGTAGCCCTTGGTCTTCTTTTCCTGGTACGGTCCTCACGAGAGCCAGTTTGATCAAGTATCACTTCGGGATACATTCAGTTCTTGATATTTTTCAGACTGACTGATGTTCATTTCTAATCATTCCGATGGACTGTCTTTTCTCTTTATTTTATTTCATAATATGGATTTGAACAGTAGTTCAAAAAGTAGTATTTATACTGTATATGAAGTATAAATTCACTCTTGGCAATGTATGCCTGTGAACTGAAAACCATTCCAGGTGACTACCTTGTAAATCTGATCAGAGAATGCCATGAGTGTGCCAAACTGTCATCATTGCACAACATCTAAAATATGAAACATTCAGGGTTGTTTAACACCTACCTTACATAATTCCATATGTGTTATTGCATAGTTTGGATGTCTTCAGTATAATAATAATAATAATCAGCTTTAAATATTATTATTGCATTATTATTGATTGCATTTTTACATGTTACATGTAACAGCCACAGGGGAGTTACAGTGGGCAGCCACGGGGAGCGCCCGGGGACCTAGCGCTGGGTGTCTCGCTCAGGGACACACCTGGTATGGGGGATTGGCTGGGTGTCTGCCACGTTTTGCCGCCCAGTATTAATGTACAATGTTGAAAATTATAAAAATAAAATAAAACCACTGAAGGAGAAGGTTTGTCCTTTAACTGGTAGTGTAAATGCTGGCCTTTACAGCTGAGGTATGAGCTTCTGAAAATAAAGCATCCTATCAGTGAAACACCTGATTTGAGATCAAATAAAGTGACACACTTTACATCAGAATCAGACTGGAGATCAAATAAAGTGACATGCTTTACGTCAGAATCAGAAAACTTAATTCATCCCGGAGGAAATTGCTTACATCATGACTGCGCAATCACACAGGACCATCACACAAGGACTCAAACAAGAATAATACAGTATAAGTACAAGATGCAGAATGCAGAAGTAACACACATTGATAAGTACGTTGTAGTAGTAGGATAAAGCTACAGTATATGAAAACTAGGAATATATTAAAAAATAGAATATAGGATATATTGCACAGTATACATGAACCAAAAAAACAACATTTAATTGTAATTTAAACATTGGCAGAGATTTATTAAATAATAACTGTGAAAAGTTAAATATTGCAATCACACAGTGTCACATCCACAGTCACTGTATCAACTTAAACAACCTTAAGAAAACTTTAAGGACTATGCTGTTTAGCATGTAATAGTAAGTACAACCAACTGAGCTGTGAGGTAGAGCAGTCCACCAATTGCAGGGTCGATGGTCCTGAGCTCCTACAGTCAGCATGTCAAACTCTCCTTGAGCAAGACCTAAACTTACACTGGATAAAAATGTCTGCCTAGTGACTAAATGTAACTGACCTGCTTTTCTTGACAAATGTTTAAAATTTTCGTTTCGTTGACAGTTATGTTTAGAAACAAAGATCTCATTCAGTGAAGAATTTGTGCCATCTAAAGAATGTCAACATAATCCCTGATGCCTTTTGCAAATGTTGTATGGTCTGCCTAGAATTCAATTTTAATGAGTGCTAGCAATTGTTTGACAACATATCCATAGGGGTTGCACCAGCTAAGGATGCCCGAATGGAATATATAGAAATAATTGAAATGAGATATATTCCTTCAACCTCTTCCCACACACACACATTCCTGTGCTGTATTTAACATGCCTCCCCAGCAGTCAGATCCCAGTGAGTGATTTTAATGATATGAACTTGGTCGTCGGTAATTAAGCATATGCAGCAAGCTGTAGGATTAGTTTAATAAAAATGGATCCTGCTGGCAAAGGCTCCAAATCAAAGAGATACAGCAGCGCAAGTATTTCTAAAATGCCTTTGCTTGCCAGCATTTTAGGGAAAAATGGATGTCAAGCAATTTACATCTATCTTAGATTCAGATTATATTAGTTTCAGTCTTGGTTCCACTGGTTACACTTAACTGAAAGAGTGACTGTCAGTCTTAATCACAGTGTGCTGTGTGTCTCTGGGGCTATGACTGGAAGCCTCTTATTTTATGTCTTTATGACATACATTTTGTCACACTCAAAACACTGTAGATACTAGAAATGTTAATTCTCTGCTACTTACTCACTCATTAGTAAGATAAAGAATATATATGCTAAATGTAAATCACTAAACAGAAACTTTATTTGATGCACAATCAGTACCTAAACTGAGCCAAAAACGTCCAAGCATTTAAATTACATTTATTATATTTTTTCAGATTCATATTTTTTTTATTTCAGTCAAACAGTGAAGACAATAAAAGCTACATTAATTAATAAAGCTGATTGATAGATAGATGTATACTTTATTAATCCCAGAGGGAAATTTAGGCATTGCAGTAGCCATCAAAGAACACATGATACATTTGCAGTATATCATCTAAGCTGTTTTAAATAACAGCCCTTGTGAAATAAAGAACATCTTATGTGTTTCACAGTAGGAGAATGCAGTTGGGTTATAGAGCTTCCTGCTTTAGCTACATTACCGAGGAAATTGAATGTGAGTGTGTATCTGGCTGCCTGATGGTGCCTGTCTTGCTGGGATTGCTGCTATGCGCTGCCTTGAAGCCACACATTCAACCAACCAATAGCAGGTCAGCATTAGAGGGAGATTCCCAATCAACAGTGTGGGGACAACAGATGACGCATTCTGGGTGGGGGACTGGACGTATGCTGCTGGGATCTGGATGTCTGCCATTATTCTACATGAGTGTATACAAGTATATGCGTGAATGGAAATTGAAATGAAAATGAATGGTGTGTGAATGTTTCCAATACTAATAAACAGAATACGTTGTTGGTGTTGTGGATATCTGTTCATAGCAATAATGAAAAGGGGTTTTAAAGCATAGCCTGAGTTGGCTCACTTATGAATCTGGTGTGTGCATATTTATGAACATATATGAGATCTGTTCACATAAAATAAGTGAACATACACCAAAAAAAATATGGAGAGAGTGAAAAAAAAGAGGAGTGATAAAAGAGTGCTCATGTGTGGGTGAGGCAGAATGCACCAGTGAAAATATATTCATCTGTCAGCGTCAGTGTGTGGGAGAGGAACAACCAATTAATATGTATTTTATTTTACTATATTCTGTTTTAATGTTTGTATGTCTAGTTTTTCAAAAGTAATGAAGCAAGTTTGGCATCAGAACTGCAGAAAAGTCTTCTGTTCTACACAGGAAAAAGAAATACAGTATAATCTGCAAAAACTTATAATTCCCAATCAATTACCATTTAATAAATCTGTATTAAGGCACTGGATATTTCTACTAAATCTGAAAAAATACTGTCTACATAATAATAATTTGCGATTTCTTGACAAATTGGTTATGGGTATATTTTTAGAACCTGAGCCAAGTGGCGTCCACATATCTCATGAGGTGCCTTTGAAGTGGCGTTATTAATTTCCTAGTGGGTCATATTTGAATTAGTATGAGTCACTGAGGCTCCAGTTGAGTTTCGTCTAGACTGCTCTGTGTGAGCATTTAAAATGGAGAGTTCAGGGCTCTTGGGGTAGAAATATTTATCAGGCCTGCATAGAGGTTTAAAAGCACAGTTAAATCCCTGCAGTGGTCATGCATCCCGTGAAAGATTTTGTTCCTAAGACATTAAACTCATTACATTTTTAGTCATTTATTAAGGCACTCTGGATTAAGTGTTAGCTGAGGAGCTCAAATGAAATAAAAGAAGATCTCAATAACATACAGAACAAGAACATAATGAAAGAATACAGGCAAATAGAACACCAGAATGAAGTCAGCTCTTTCCAGTCACTTTATTTCCCTTCCATTTTAGTCTGGGTTTTCTTATAAACTATAACTTCAAAATAAAGCTTAAGAAGAGTAATTAAAACCTTGTATATAATATACATAGGTGTGAGAGCATGTTATTCAATAATAGTGTTATTCATTGTATATTTAAACAGAAATGTAGACAGAAAGGTATCAAATGGTAAAAGGTACATGTAATATACATACATGACCAAAGTGTATTTTGATTTGCTTATAGATACATAATTCATTCACACCCATACTTTTTCACCCATTTACCAAGTACAATGTCATAGGTAAATAATCACTATTGCAAGGTTTCACTCCACTGAGCCGTATCATTTACTATTTTGTGTCGTGTGCGTGTATGTGCTACTGGCTTGAACATGTACCCTGCGTGGGTGTGTCTATTTGTATTTGGTATTTGTGAGGATCTTTTCCACTAGCTTAAACCTCTCCAATTTATTCCCAAACCAATGAACCCTGTGAGTGTACTTTGACTAAAGAAAAGGATGCTTTTTAATCCACTTCCACTCTACTGAAAAGACCAGGAAACTGAAAAGCTGGATTTAGCAAGATTTATCTAAACTGCCCAGCCACAGCATTTATGTGGCTGCAAAGAAAGTACAACAGCACTCAGCCCTGATTCCATTGACATAATTGGTGTCATTTTAATTTTGATATGGCAACTGAATACACGTGGGGTAGAGAGCAGCACTGATTTGGCCTGTCTTGTGAAAAATCTAGCCAATATCTTTACAAAGAAGATCAGATTCATTACGCTAGTATTGCTCCTGCTGGATGGATCAGGAAAACATTATGCTGTAAATATGTCCCCCAAATCGAACAGAATGGTGTGTAAGCAGGAGCAGTTTTTTTCATTAAATGATTGCCTAGCCCTTACCCTTAAATTGAATATACTACAATTCAAAACTTTGGGGTCTCATAAATTTCCAAATTTTCCAACATACATGAAATCAGTTTGAATAAGAAATATATAAAAAATAGTAATCGTAGTAATCAGGCTGTCAGTTTGAAAAATTGATCGCTTTATTTCTTCTTTAATTGGCACAATAATTTTCAGCGGAGTTAATATAATTTCTAGTGATCAATAAGTCTTTCATATACTATTAGTATAATTCATATACTTAAGAGTCTGTGGTTATTGTTGTCTGATTCTCTTCTTCATGACTTGCCATACATTATCAATAGGAGACAGATTTGAACCACCTACCACATAAAAAAAAAATCAGGAAGCTGTGTCTTCTGTCTTTATATAGTTAAATCTGTGAACCATGCAATAAGCCCAATGTAGAGGAGAAATCAGATTACTCATCTCCTGCATGTATACATGGATTTCCAGTAACCATGTTTTGAAGTGCATGTAAGGTTGTTCCTCGATTGTCTGAACCCAGTTTCTGGTTATGTAAGTGCATGTAAACAACTGTAGAGACAATGACCCTTGCCTCTTGATTTCCTCAAGTCTAACTGGTTCTAAAGAATCACAGCACTTAATGTCATTCTGTAGGGTAAAACAATGCTGCAGCGTTCTTTTACGAAAACACTACTGGGGGTTGCCACCTGTGCATAATTTTGACAAGGACTTGAGTCCATTTAGTCAAACTAAGTAGAGACATGAGGGAAAGGAGATGACATGACTGATACTATTTCTATGCAGACAGTGTCCAGCATATTGTTTCTAAAGCAATTTATCCTCGCTCCATCTGGCACAGGAGTTATGATTAAAGTGATGTGAGATCTTTTTTCACTGGGAGATTGGTTTCAGTGAACAATAGATATGCTATTGACTGAAGAAGATGCTACTGGAGCCCATTCAAAAGAGTCAGAATTTTTCTGTCAATCTCATAGAAATTGGGATCCCCTGCCATTTTGGCCTCTTCTTGTGTCAGTGTGAGCAATCCTGTTGTCCAGTCTCACTCTAATACAGCAGTACTGGCCAGCAGCCTCTCCTCCATCTTGGCTCTAAATGTGCCCATATCTATGTGTATGCGTCTGTTTATCAATAGACTCTTATTCTTCTCCAGAGTAAATATAATCAGCCAAATCCACATAAGCTCATTATTACTAGACGTAGAACAGAACTCCTGGCTCGAGAGCTGAACAGTCCGTTGTTTAGCTTCCAATTGCAGCTTGTGCATAACTGAGATGGATCCTGCTCAACATTGTTAGTACTAATCTGGCTGATCACCCGAGTCAGACAGCGAGCAAGAAAGATCACATAGAGGTATCAAGTGAAGTGAACAATTAAGAAATAAACAATGTATGAAAATGAAATTAAGAAAGCAAGGGAATAATAATTCTATAAAAACTGACTTAGTAGAAAGGAGGGAAAAAAATTCTACACTTTGACAGTCTTGACAAAAGCCTCCACTTCAGTAAATGGCCCAAGGACTGAAGCACAGCATCATGAAAGTAATGTTTACACTCCTTCTTCATAACTATAATCTGTATTTTTTTTTGCTCTTTCTAATTTTTGTGTTCATTATGTTTGGACTCATACATTGTAGTATAAAGACCAGATTAGTAGTCTAATAATTTTATAAGACTGTGACACAATACCAGCATACCATTTAAGAACACACAGACAATGGTTAATCTAAGTACCTTTCTATAATGCCATCATTTGACAACACAATGCAGTGGAAGGACAATGCTGAGTTGCCTATGGGAGTTGCAACTCAGCCTGAGACTGTCTTTATATTTAATTAAGCTTAATTATGTCAATATGTGCAGAAAGATGTTGAAAATCTCTTACCGCTCTGTTGTTGTAAGTGCAATATTGCTGCAATCTGCTGGGGCAGAAGCATCAGAGCTGGTGATGCAAACAAACTAAATACACTGACTAAAAACACTGGGTCTGTGCTGGAACTACTCTGGAGCTGTGAACAGTTTGGAGAGGATGATCAGACTGCTGTCTGTCATGGAAAATTTCTTGCATCCTTTCCAAGATTTATTATTATAACAGAGGAAATCTTGTTGCTGGTTGTGGCAATTGATCCTCCTATTCATACTGGACTGCAATGTAATGTAAATACTGGACTGCAAAGAAAAACTGTAGGAAATAGCCAGTTCATTTGGCTTTCTCAGACTGCTACCACCTCATAATAATTTTACTTTTACTTATGAATGCATTTTGCACAGAGAAAATGTCATTTTCTCCCTCATTACTCACATCTGAATCACTTTAGGAAGGGATGTATTTGCTGTATGCATGGACACGAGGAACAATTGCAACTAAGATAGGTACTTACGAAATTAATTATGTGAATTTAAGGACCTACTGCTAAACTGCTTGCTTGATTATGCAAGTAGCAGTTTTTTAAGGCACCACACAACAAATAGAAGCTTAAGTCAAGACACACAACCAATCAACAGTTGATTTCTATATAAACTAGGACTGAGCCTGAAATTAAAGGCAAAACTAAGTGCAGACATGGCCATGAGTAGATATTGATTTACTGAAACCAACTATGGTCTTACACGCACTGCGAATGGGCTATATGAGTCAACCTTTTTATGTCATCATACATTCATGTATAAACAGGGGTGTTTATATGACAGCATTATATGTTGTCATTTTAGATGACTAGTTTTCTATCCAGTTGAAAACAATTCTGAAATAAGGATTGTTTGAATACTAATTTCTTACCAGGCTGAAACAGAGTAAGCTCCCAGCTGGCTCTCCAGCCCTCCTGGAGGGCTTAGCATTTATTCAGATAGAGTGTTTGGTACCCCTGTGATGTTGCAGCTTATCTGAGAACTAGGCTGAGCCAACAGGATGTATCCATAGAGGTGATATGTCACACATTTCCTGTGACTTGAGCTTTGTTTCTGTCGGAGATTTTTGCTTGTTGTTGTGTGTCATGCCTAGTTTGATCAGAGAGGATGATGAACAAATGAATGCAGTAGTCAGTTACAGGATTTGTATTTTGAATGGGCTCTGTGGCTGGGTGTAACAAATAGCAATATGCAATATTGTATTATTGTATTGTATTGTATTGTATATGGAAGTATAGAGGTTGCTCTGAAAGTTCTGCAGATTGCTTCTACAAGTTAAAAATTGTAATTTTTTTTATTTTCCAGTCCATTACGGTAGCCTTTACAGTTCATATCCTATATACAGTATCACATCACCAGGCATGAACCTTATTTATTCTTTTGATGTCCTATTAACGAGTGAAGGTGTTGACCTGTTAAAAAAAAAAAAATTAAAACTAAAAAAACTGCAAGGCTGTTACTGATGACTCTCAACCTGGTAGTGACGTGCTGTTTGTCATGATCTCACAGTGGGTCACTGGGCCTGGGGACACATCTTCAACACTTTACCATAAAATGCTATACAGTATAGTGCTTTCATATAGTATGCACACTTTCTTGTGTTGTAGATTTTTTAAATGGGTAAAATTGCTGATGAGTGAACAATGTATTTTTAAATTTTTTTTTTGCAAATTTTGTAAAATACTAAATGTGAATCTATGCTTTGCCAAAGTATTTCGACCTTTAATCCAGTAATTTGTGTAAGCCTTTTGTAAACATCAATTGCATCTTCGGGCTCTCTCTCTTCTCACACATTTGGACTTCAGTAGTTTATCCCTTTGAGCAGAAGCCTCTGCAGTGTCATCTTCAGGTCTCTCCACAGATGGACTATGCAATTTAAGTCTAGGTTTTACCTGGGTCATTTAGGGAGAGTCAGAGACCCATCTCAAAACCATTCTAGCATTGTCTTTGTTGTATGGTTCAGGTTACTGGTATGCTCACAGTTGAACTATCACCCCAAAAAACAAACTAAGTCAATAAATTTCATGGGTTGCTTAAGTCCTAGACATCTCAAGCATAAGTAAAGCAAACAGAATATCCTGACCATATTTTGGAGGGCCACAGCAAATGGCAGTAATAAACTGTCATGTCTTAAAAAAAATCTTAAATACTCTGGCAATGAAAAATAATGAACTACCCATACATAATTAATCACTGGAAGTAGAATGTGCCGGAAGATGCTTCTATGTTTTAATAATCCTCTGTATCTGTCATATAACAGTTATGTATGCTATAAATTACTACATCATTCACTACAGTAAATCTATTTAGATGATTCTCAAGAGACAAACATTTTAAAGAAGCAGCTTGAGCTTTGAGATACTGTTGCTCTTTCACTTTATGATCCATCATAGAGGATGTTGGACAGACAGTGCATGGTACCATTATTAAGCTGCACTCTGAAGTAATGAACTATTGCATTTCAGATGATTGTCTTCATAAGAGCATGTCAGACTCTTGAGACCTTGTGAATTACTATCTAGGAACTATTGTACACTGTATCTGCTTTTCCTTTTCCTCCACAGGAACACTTCACACCGGAGTGCAAATTCAAAGAGTCAGTGTTCGAGAATTATTATGTGACATACTCCTCCATGATATACCGGCAGCAACAGTCGGGCAGGGGCTGGTACCTCGGTCTGAACAAGGAAGGAGAAATCATGAAGGGCAACCATGTCAAAAAGAACAAGCCAGCAGCCCACTTCCTTCCCAAACCTCTAAAAGGTAAAAATTGCCAGATCCTCTCTTACAGTTTTCTGTTCAGTATTAAAGGTCAAGTTACAAGCTAATTCAAACAGAAGACTACATTGAAAATCTAAATTGTTTATACTTATTTCAAACAGCTACACTAAAAAGTAAAGCAAAGAGTCGGCTTTCACATAGATGGGAGAGACACAGTCATTTGAGAATAATGATGCACATTTTCAGACTGGATGGCCTGTGTGGTGCTGCACTCAGTTGTTTACATGAAAAGAGAATTTAAATTCTGGCTCCTTACCCACCTAAACATATCAGGTCAAGCATAAAATAAAATGGGTATGACTGCTGGTTTGGGAAAGTTACATGGCAGATCCAGACCCCTTAATCCAGTGTTGGAAAAGTGTGGACAGGGTCAGTTGGACCATTCTTCTACATACCAGACTATAGCAGTTTATTAACAGTGGTATACTCTGCGTCCAAGATGGAGCTGCTGCATCTATTAAGAAGGTTTCTGGATTATTAGTTATTATTAGAGGCTGTTTTTCACTACAAGCAAGGCTCCCTAAGAACCACTGACTTTTCTCTTATTAAATGTTCCTATTACTGTAATTCAGTCTATATAGATTTTTTTTTTTTACTAAAGGCTAAAGTAGTTGATTAATTTAACATTCTCCTTAGAGATGCTGGAATGGACATATTTAGTTGTCTTCTGCTGCTGGTCCCACTTCACTGCAGACTCACAGAACCTGACTGAGGTACTGTAGGTGACAAGAAGCAGCTGGATCAATATCTTTATATGCTCTGAATAGTAGCACCCAGGACATTACTTTCTTTATAGTTAAGCCACAGAGAACCCCACCCATCCAGGCATTGTGTGTGTGGTAGTGTGACAAAAAAGGAAACAGGGAGGAGACAGGGTGGAATAGCTCTGTTCTCCCTGTTGAAAAGGCCAGAGGCCTTTTATCTTCAACAAGACAGACTTACCTGACAACAGAGAGGAGACAGATAGTCTGTTTTCACTTCAATGGGATAAAAGAGATTTTCTTCAGTTTTTTTCTTCTCAGTATGAAATACTACAAGAAAGAATGTCCTCGTTTTGCGATTGCTTGAGTGCAGTTTAGATTTACTGGATCACAACTGTCTATTTTTCTGTGTAATAGTTTACCTGTATTTCTGTGTCCATAGATTAATGTGACTGCTAGCATTGTTGAGTTATAAGTGGTCTCTAACAAAGCAAAGTAAGTTGTAAACACAGCCTAACCATCAGTTTTATTACGTAAGATATTGTATTCTATCACACAATTATGCAAGACTAAATTATTTTAATTTAAGAGTAGGTGTCTTGATTTTGGTGCAATTGTAATTGATGTAATTGGTATATTACCTATTAAATATAAAATACCTATAATTTGTATTAAGGCTGAATGCAGACAAATGTGCTCATCTAGAGAGAGGAATAATGTGGACGGTTGCAACCTTTTGATTTCAGATTGTGGTGAAGCGACAAAATGTCAGTGAAAGGATTAAATATTGTACTCCCAAAAAGTTATGTTAAATATATCTGTATTGCTTCATTAAAATATTTAGCTGTCATTTCACAAATGAAAATTCCAGTTCAGTGTTAGATTTTTAATTTCTTCTGTTTACCCATGTGATGCTGTCCCTTTCTGGCTCTCTAGAGGAGCTCATCTAGCCAGTATCTTATTAAGAACCCTTGTCAGCCCTCTCAGATCACTGTAATGGCTTTTCACTCTCATTTCACGGGCCATCCAGGGATTTCAAACACACTTAAGAGCAATAGCCAGAGAATTATACCATCAGTTTATGCTGAGAGAGAAACAAGAAGAAAGAGAAAGTGAGAATATACAGGCTGGATGAGACAGTCATTTTAACGGATTCCAAAAACACTGTCCATGGCTGCCTTTTTTGTATTTTATATTAAAGCGAAAATATACCTCTTCTGAGGTCCAACAGCAAATCCACATTGAGAAAAATACATTGAACAGATGCTTTTGTTGTGATACCCAAATATGCATGACATTCCTCGTATGTTTGACAAACTTTAAATGATCCAGTAATGCACAATGTTGACTAAATATTTTACATAATTTGAATTCCAGATGTAGCAAGTGGTTTGGAAAGAGCTTTGCAAGGGAAGAGAGAGAAAAAGGGAAATAAAGGAGAATTTGTTCCAGCAGCTCATAAAGATTCAGAGGCAGTGGTGTTACAGGGCGTCAATTAGGAAGCCGTCTCTGTGCTGGCAATGGCATCTTCTCCAGCCATTACTCACTACTCCACTGGTTACAGTCTGTGAGTTTCAACCCACAGCCTAGCATTGTGGCTTACTCTGGACGAGGCAAGTTCTGCTCACATCATTCAAAGCCAAAAAGGAAAATCCTCTTACAATTCTTGCTGAAACTCTTGTTGTAAGATACAAAGAGCTGCCTTTACTGAGAAAGTATGTCATTTGTCATGTGGATCTACCACTCAAACAATGGGAGATTTGCAAGAAAGAATGCGGAAGAAAGAAAATCACAAGATGGTTGTTACTAGGAATTGGTGTTTAAAAATGGCTAACAGCAGAGATGTTTAGGCACTACCATAAATTTGAAGTCAGCTGCCCACCATTATAACCACACAATACTGTCACTAACAAGACTGGTACCAATCGTCAAAAGTTAGACCTTGCCTTTGAGTGACTTGTAAATACAAGGATGGTCTCTGCATTGCTGTTGTAACAAAAAATGCTGGGCTAAGTAAAGTGTCTGTAGCACTGCGTTTGCTGTTTCAGCCACAGATTCCCTTAGGAATGAACATCAAATAGCATTTTAGGCAGAAGGCTGTTGACAACATCCTGAAACCAAAGACTGTGAACCTCAGATTACTTGTATTTCTTCTGAAAAGCAACTGCTGAGATGCAGATTGGGCCAATGCTGCATACACAGCAAAGCTAAAGCACTAGCAACTCCTGAATTTATAATGCCATGCTGTGAATATGGAATTTTCTTTAACTTCAGCACCAACCTGGCCTGCTGTGAGCTCTCAATTTAGCATATTGCAGGGAAGTGTAAGTCTCATGTTATACCAGCACAGCACCTACTTTGATCACAGAAACAGTACCATTAAACAGTTTGCTATTCGTAAACTATATTGTTTTCTGTCTTTTGCTGTTTGCTCGTGTGAATGACACTTCTCTTATGTTTCCACCACAGTGGCAATGTACAGAGAACCATCCCTCCATGACTTGACAGAGTTCTCCCGCTCCGGCAGCGGTACACCTACCAAAAGTCGGAGTGCCTCAGCAGTGCTCAACGGAGGCAAAGCCGTGAGCCAGAATGAGTCAACGTAGCCCGGCGGCCGCAACCCAGGCCTGGGGCCGAACCATGAGACCTTACCTCCAGCAGAGCGTGAATTCAAGCAGACTTCTCTCACCGATCAGCAGTTCAGGACTAGCTACGACAACAAACCACATACACAACACCATCAATAAAAATTATTTAGGCACCATAACATCATTGTTTCTGTCTGAAAAGCATCAAAAAGTAAGAAACTTAATGGCACATAATCCATTGTGGAATTAAAATGCAAATTAAACATTCTGTTTTGAGCTTTAGATTAATTTATTACCTTAGCTCATCTTTATCTCATTTTATTTTCTTAATTTTCTGTGGACGGTAACTTTTCTTAGGTCATGTAGACACCAAGCACTCGTGCATCTGTCAAACAGGGACAGGAAGTTGGACATGTAGGCAGTCAGGGCAGTCAGTCATGGTGCTGGTCTACAAGGCTGCAGTGGTACAGTACAAGCCCTGATCTCTGTCTTATCCATGCTTCTGTGAATACAAAGCCTATAAACTCCCTGGTGTGGCACAGCCTAGTGCTGCTGGGACTGTGGCCAGCCAGATGGTAGCTCTCCTGCGTCCTAGTGCACACGCTCAGAGACTAAGCTCTCTAGCATGGGAAAATGAAGCCTATGTTCAGCTGACCAGAAATATAAGGGACAGTGTGGCTCTCTTGCAGTTTTTTTTTTCTTTTCAGAGATGCCACAACTGCACCTCGTCTTTTGCTAATTTTCTGAATTAGCTGAGAGCTTTTTATTTGATAACTGGTTATGTTTTTGTCCCCTCTTGTTCTCTTCCCTTGTCATTGTTCAGCATTTTTATTTTTGTTGCTGTTTCATCATTGAAAGGGGTTCCAGCAAACCAAAGACTGAACAAAAGAGTGTCCCTTTAAGCCGCTGAAAACCATGCCAGTAAAAAGGCAAAGCTGGAATTTTTTTTCCACTGTACATTTTTGATTAAAGAAAGTAAAGATTTAATGGGAAAAGGTAACAATGGACAAAGGAAGTGATTTTAAACACTTTGGAGGTGACAGCGTGTTTGATGTTGTGCTTTTTGCTGATATGCTCAAAGGCAGAGATATGAAATGATTACTCTGTGTCCCCATTCCCTTCTGTTACTACTGTGTTCACAATGTCTGTCTCTTGTCCTCGTGATATGTTTCTTCCCTCACCACCAATCTTTTCTGTCGACTTCTATTGACTGATACAGTTCACCATATGAACATGGTGCAAGTCCCTTCCCAGGATGCTTGTTATGTGTTTGAGTAACTTATTGTGGTGACAATATTTTCTATATTTAAAAAAAGAATACTGTGGACTTTTAGGTGGCTTAATATTTTATAGGACACGTCATATTTGTAAAAGTGACAAAATGGAAAAAAAATACTCAAAAATGAAATCTTCCCTTTTCTGCACAGGGCATGTACAAACACAATTATGTACAAAAATGACCCTTTTTATGGGCTATGTACTCTTCCCTTCTGCTACATAACTTCTTTCTGGTACATGCTTCTGGGAGGTTTTCTTTTATTGGTTTTCTCCGGAGGTGGTTTGTTTTAGGTGAACCTATCTGTTGCATGGGAGAAAGCAGGGAAATTCTGGTCTAGAGCTGCATGATGTAGGCTATGTGTATTAACCCATGTTGGATCATGTGTTCCAAACTACCAGGCTAAATCTGATAAAACAACATATACAGGCAGACATTGTGGCTGTCTGAAAACTTCCAGTTGTTTATTATTTGTTGTATACACCAAACTGCACTGAATAAAATGTTTATATTAAGATATACTTTTAAAATGTGTCTGACTTTCTTCTTTGTCCTATGAGTTCTGTGCCTTGTTTATGCAATGATTGGTGACGTAGAACTAAAGCCTAAACATTTTGCGTTCTAGTTGAGAAACCCTTTTCCTGAACAAACACTCATACCCAGCATTGTTTTCTTTTCATGGGCACCAATGTGGATACCAATGTATCACATAGGAGGTGGGATGTGCCTTTAATTGCCTAGGGGTTGAAGCTGCTGGAGAAGCAGCTGGAGATAAGGCTCATTCTATCTAATAAATCAATATCTCTTTTGAAACCGAAAAGCTGAAGACCAGAAATTACTCTACCGCTGTGACTCTGTAGGGTTGTTGACTTGGCTCAGTAACATTGCTAAAGAAAGATTACTTTTACTGTTAACGTTGAAATAGGTTTTAGCTAGTATTTAAACAATTGTAAGTCTTTCCTCTTTTGTAAGTCTTTCCTTCCCAGAGAATGAATCATATATGGGCTAAGTCACCAGACTACACAAAAGATAGGGTTAATTTTTATGTAAGAATAAAGCATGCAAGTCTTTACACAATTAAGAAGCACACAAAAACATCAATAATTGATGGACAAAATTAAACAGTAAATTGGCATCAGCTGTATAGTGCTTTTCTACCTTACAAGCCAGGGACTGAGTTTTGGATTTGCTTTGCTGTGTCTGGCACTGGGTGCCTTTAAACTGTTCAGGGCACAAATAAATCTCAACACTATTAAAGAATTCTTGAGCAAAACGTACTACTACTACTTTATGTGAATCCTACTGAACATCTATGTCTTATGACATTATGAAAATGTATCCACTGCACCTGACCAGTAAGAATTTGTTTTAGAAACCTGATTTAGAAGTGACAACAGTCATAATATTTACTTGTAACTTTAAAATCTGAGTTTCCCATGTCATATCTACACAAATTTTATTCACCCAGCCCCAATTGTTTTTATAAATACAAATCTGTGCTGCAAATACACAAACTTTTATTACAAACGCTGAACTTTTTTAAACATGCACAAAGGTTAATTTACAACTAACTAATACAAACATTAAAATGATTTGTGAATGTTATTTTATAAGCTCACAAATCTTTGTGATCTCTGTGACCCTAAACTTTACTTTGCAACCCTACAAATCTGTACACCTCTGAACACCACTGCTTGATTTTTGCCCAAGTTTGTGTATCCACCAAGTCCATAAACAGCTCTCTTCTCGGATTAGATAACTCTGTGTCAGGTCTGTTTCAGCCAACTAACTTGGAAATAGGTGTCAGTTACATTAAATGTCTGACAGCTGACTTCAAATTTACACACTGCAGAACTACTTTTCGTGTTAATAGAGGCAGAATGTGTGACAGGAGGCTTCAAGAAGCTGCCTCTGCAGACAAACATTTTATTTAGCATCAATAAAATAAACCAAAATACTTGTTAATACAGCAACTGTGCTGTGAAATCTACTGTACTGACATTTAAAATGTGAGAAAGCCATTCCTCAGTGTCACTCTGCAGTGTTTTAACACAGACACACACAGAAAAGCATTTGTGTGAAGGTGTTATAATCAATATAAACATAAACTAAATAATATACATATTCATTTGAATATTTGAATCATTTTAATCTATCTGTTTAATTGTTTTTAAACAATATGAAAAACAAGATTAGTGTTTACACTGCTGTTACTCAAAAGCCAGCATAATCAGTTCTCCGGAGTTATACCGACAGTAATGCAAGCTATCACCGTTTCCATTGCGACACCTGCAAGTTTGAGCTTTTCCAGACAACAAGCCAGACTAATGGGCCCACAGTATCGGAAGGGAGTCTCTCACATGTTGACAGTGGCTCCCTGACTGCCACAAATCATATATAATATCCCATAATATCACAGTAATTATTTTATTCTCTTCCTGTTGTGAACTGACAGCTGTATGGCTGTGTCCCCCACTTGAACCTTTCCAGGAATCTGTCTTACACATTGGCTATTTATTATTTGCATTCATTTTCATATTTCATGCAATTGGGTACTATTGTAGAAATGATATGCCACTATGAAAACCCATGATTGCTTTCCTTTTTCTTAGCATAATTTTATTTTGTTTTCAATAACAATATTTTTCATTACAGGCTGGAATGGAATAAAAGATTTTGCTGTGGAATCAAAACTGGTATAAAGAATCATAGAATTCCAGTGGTATTCGAACTGACTACCATATTTCTCGTAGGGTATGATGACACAGCGAGTATGAATGGAAATGCAGCAGTATTTGAGAGACATGACAGAAGTCCACTCTGGCCCACTTTCATGGTGAAAGCAAAACAGTGACCACTGCCCTAAACACTGCCTTTGTGTACAGGTGTTCCCCAATAAACCACATCAGGGTGCATTTTTTTCAAAGGATGCTGCAAACTAGATGAGAAGTTGGCTTTAAACAAAGAGCTGGGCTGAATAAGCTTCCATGCACACAACAGGTATTCACAAATGTGCAGTCTTGCACAAGTGTATTTGGGACAGCCCTTCAAGGAACTTTCCAGTTGAAAAAAGGCCATAGCTATGGTATGTTTGCTGTTTGTGTGAGATATTCAGAGTGCAGGTCACCCATGTTTTGAAAGCATTCAGAACCCAATATGCATTTCAAGCCATCAGGCAAGGTGCTGGGCAGTGATGCAATTCTGTCATAGTAACTCAAACTAATCCAGAGGATTTTTTTTTCAGATCTTAATAGTGTTGTTTTCCTTAATTATGATATATTTTACCCAGAATTGTACAGTGCTACTGATGCAAAAAACTACATTCTGATTCAATTCTGTTCTTTTCTCCAGACGACTACTGATGTATAAACAGTTATCATTTACATCTTGAACACAAACAATACCAGAAAAAAGAAAAGAAATGAGCAAATTCATTGCAAAATGGATTAACAGTTTTTCTGAATCTAAATATGACAAATAGAGTAGAAAAACTCACCTGTCTAAAGATGCAAGTCTGAGTTATGTCATTGTACATTAGTATAAGATCAAAAGAGACTTTTGCTGGTTACTACATCCTTTTGTACAGCTATCTTATAAGCATGCACTTCTTTCTTGAAGTGTGAGATAGAGAAGGCATTAATTTAGTATGGACTGCCTCATTACACCCATTGCCAGCAGAGACAGGAAAACTAATAGGGCTCCATAATATAAGCTCTGATATGAGCTACTTCATCGTTCATGTAGTCTGACGTCCCCCCACTCCCTTCATTTCCTTTTGCTCATCTCTAGACTCCATTCATTAGCATAGGACAGTCTAATTCGTTAACAGAGGCTGCCTCCCTTATTCAGCCTGTGTTAGAATCAGCCACTGATTGCTTTGTGATAGCTCTACTCTTTCCTTCTCTCACTCTCTGACCAATCACTTACTCTGCCCTTCACTTGGCCAGACTAATACATCTTCACAGATCCCCCAAAAAGAGCAAAGTACAAATCACGAAGATGTGTCTCATGCACATAAACACACAGCCACATACATACACATGTCAAGCAAAGCTACTGCCTGTGTGCAAGGATTTGAGATCTGGAGTGAGATCAGTCTGCAGTAATCTGTCACAAATCAGACTGAGCTGATGGAACTGTGATAGGCTATATGAGAGCACTGTGTACCTGTGAATGCTATAACTCATTACCCTTTATCACTGCCAGCACAGGATGACTGGTTTTATTTATCTCTCCAATCCAGTCTCTCGTTCTGTGTGATCTCATTCACAACCGTATGGTGATTTTGTTCAATTTTCAGTGCATGTATAGAAATAACATGTTCTTATAATGCTTCTGTTGAGTCATATGGCAACATTTACAGCATTTTTGTTTTCTTTTAATGTACTTCAAACATGTTACTGATAGTATTAATTGTACGTATTCATAAATGCTTTACATTTCAGCAAGTCAAAGTAAGCAAACACTAATAAATTATTTATTAACATTCAGAAAGCCACAAATAATTGACAACATAACTATGCCTTATTGCATGTGGTATTTAAAAGATGATCTATCAACGTACCATTGTAAAAGTCAAAGCAAAAACTAGTAAATACATTTCAAATACATATGTTGTTATATTCTTTAGTATGACAATGAGATTAGGAGTTATTTCTCATTTACAGTGCTAATGTTACTGATGTGTGTTTTTGCTTTTTATGATCCCAGTCTTACAGTGTTGTCAAAATGTGTGCTATACAGAAAACAATTTTCCACCTGCCAGTCAAGAAGTCAATGCATGAAATTACTCTAATTAGGAAACAAGCTGGAATGATTAGGTCCTTGCATTTTGCACACAATTTAATGTACAGCAAACTGAGTTAAGTGCAGTTTCCAAGAAATATTGATGCTTTTATAACCTTCGGAAGAAGACAAAGACAACTGAATTTAATTGACTGGCTGATGGAGAAAACTCCCATGAGGGACAGCTGCACTTCTCATTTACTTTCTCTTTCTCTGCTCCATCTCACTCTCCTTCTTTATCTGTTTGTTTTAGATCATTTATAAACCATCCACTCTATAAATTGATATGTTATTTGCAAATCAAAAGAGTAAATGAAAATTGTGTGTTGTCAAGAATTTGTTTAATTGAACATAACGCTTGGTCATTTTCCACAGTTCACAATCCCAGACTGCCCCAAAACAAACTAGTTATCCAGCCAGCTAGTGTTAATATATGAAGGTGTGCCACATCTCCTGGGGAGAACACAGTGGAAATGAGTGACATTTGAGTTTAGCTATTGTGCACAGACAGTACACAGAGCTGACATATATGCCATAGCTTTCAAATAAATTAAAGATAAGCCTGTCAGGTGGCAACAATAAAAAAAAAAAAAATTCTACATGCTCTCATACTAGAAAAACTAGTGAGGTTGAAAAAATTATCAAAAATTAAACACCATTTGAGGGCCAAGAATCCAAACACAGTTTGCTGCTCTTTGTCCCTGACCTCTCTTCCATCATCCTTCCCATGTACACTTGGCTGGCACACAAAAGGCAATAGCTTCATTCTAAATAGATTACCCTGAGCAGAAAGTGTCTCACACTGCTGCTTATCAGGACCACCAACATGTCAGGGAACGAGGGACAGGCAGAAAAGATGGGTAAGACACACTGCCCAGAGAATGCACATTGATAACATCCACCACAAATAGCATCAGACATCACTGCTTCCCCCATTAGCGGTAGAAAACAGCTGGGGTGTTACCTCCTGCTTATTCGTCAGGCTACAGTTGGATTATGTGGACTGCTTATCAGAAGAAGGAGCTCAACCCACTGATTAATGAAAAAGTGAATATAGTGGAACACCAAATATATTAAATTTTTTCTTATTGTGTTAGCTCCTCACTCCAGTATACTGTACTGAATTTAAAATGAAACAATAAAACATGACGTTTAAAAAGCTCAATTGTGGGATATTTGCATGCATATCATATAAGCAGCATATAAATTGACATGACTTTAGCCTGATTTATGTGTCGGTGTCAAATCTAAACTGTCGACTATGTCATAGCCTAACGTGTTCCTCTCCAGACAAGTAATTACACATTACAACTCCAATTCTAGCATGATCTGCTCAGTTTCAGCATTCAGTTGTCATTGTTACACTGACGTAGGCCATTTGTGCAGTCTACAGTGTAGATTTAACACAGATACACATAAATCAAGCTTAGGATGTCCCTCAGGCTTGTGCAACAGCCTATTTTAATGTGCTATTTCTTGGAAATGAAAACAGTGTTTATCTGGACTGAGGTCACATAAGTCAGTTGGTTAGTTAAGAACATTGCCCGGTATGGCAACAATACATTTTTACCTGTTTTAATAATTAGCTCGTGTGATACACTGGGACCACTGTATGCATAGAAAGTGCTTTAGTCTGCACAGGTGTATAAAAGTTGCGGTGGATCGACTATCTGGACCAATCAAGTGTCACGCATGCATGGCTTTAAAAAACAAACAAACTGTTGTTTCATTTACAAATATCAAATATGAATGAAAAACATCACTTCTGCAGATAGATAAATAGATAGTTCAAATGCAAATGAATCCTTCCGTATTCAAAGTAGAATGCTGTGGGTGGGTTAATTCTACACAAAGACATGTCTGAAAGTTGAGTCATGGCAACTGGACTTCTTTCTTTAAGGTAGAGACATTTCATTCTGCATCCACAGAACTTTGTCG
>JAUBNQ010000002.1:14629782-14690292 GCA_032353495.1 Ctenopoma kingsleyae
CATCCACAGAACTTTGTCGATCTGAGGGAAGTTGGCTAGTGACCACAAATTTATCCTCCAGGTTGGTTTCACCTCACTCCTGCCTTAAATGGGCTCGTTAAGTGAAACAAAGGCAGGGGAGGGGTGTGGGTAGATGTAACAGCCACACCCTTGGCAACTCCTCCTGCCCCCATTAAGTGGATCATCTTCACAGACAAAGACATAATATTATCCCATAATATTACTCCCATTTCAATACAGTTTAATTTCTTGAGAGAGAAAATCCCAGTTGATTTATTGCTTGAAACTAGGGATGTTTGATATTGGCTTTTTTACCGATATACAGATATTGTCTAACTCTTAATTTCAGATACCGATATAAGCCGATACCAATATATGTGGGGCCCCCCTCATAAAAAAAAGAAAAACTAAATCATTTTTGTTAACTAACATCACATATCTCCTATCATGCATACTTAAACTTTAAACATTATTGCAACGTGTGCCAAACAAAGATATCTAAAAAACTATACCTCGGATTTGTCATATTTTGACATTTTGAGCTTTTAGCTGAAGAGTTTGATTTATAATATGTGCATGGTATGTAAAAGTTGTGTCATTAAAAGAGTAAAAACCAATACCGATAATTTCGATATTACATTTTAATGCCGATATCGGCCGATAATATCGGTAGGCCGATAATACCGGACATCCCTACTTGAAAGCATTTGAACATCCAAGGACCTCTGGCTAGAGAGGGTCACTGCATCACTGTAGAAGCTTTTAGTTACAGCACAACACAGCATTTTCACTGTATTAGATAACAGATTCCATGTAGTCAACAGACAAACTGACCGAAATTCCATTATTAAAGCCCTTTGTATGGTTTGAACAACTTTTAATTAATTTGCATACCTTTATGCTGTACATTTGGCCATTCTGGATGTTTTATCTGGGATTGTTTATGCAGAAACATTTTTGCACAAGACCCACCATTATGTCAAAAATGATATAAAAAGAGGAGGTATAATTAGATTTAGAAATCCAGCACCACAAAAAAACTGAAACTGTTATGGCCAGCCAATGAGTGATTACATACACCAGTGTCAGCCAGGAAAGTCAGATTAACATTATTATAATCCAGACAAAGAGACCAATTACTTTAATGAATAATCCACAAAAGCAGCTTTGGATGTGAATTATGGATAATGTAAGAATAAAACAATGAGTGTTGTGTATGGTAAGGCAGCTGTTCTCATTATAGTATTTATAATGTATTCACACTTTCAGAAAACATCCAAGTGGCCCTGGTATTATCACTGACTTTAACAATCATTTTAATATCTAGTCTTGTAGAGTTTATCCACAGTTGTGATCTTCAAATGGTTTTGGGGTGCCGTGTTTTTAGCAACACATATGTGGTCTTCCTGCTACTATGTACTACACGATGAATAAGAGATCATAAATGCCAGTTATTTACACAAAACAATAACGACAATTATAATATTGTGGCTGCATGGTATTAACCCCCTATTGGAGATATTTGGGTTAAGGTTGGAGAGAACTGTATGTCTGGTTCATTAATGATGCACTGCACCCTAGAGGATTATTAAATGTCAATGGAAAATGTTTTCGGGCAAGAAAGCCTTCCTCTTTGAATCTCAGGGACTGACACTAAAGTGTAACCCGTCTATAAGAGGCTTTGGTTTTTATTTATTATTTTTGGGTGACAGTTTACTTTATAAAGAAAAGTGAGCAGCTACATAAAAGAGTTGATATCTATAGGTTTTGATCCTAATGCACTTTGCCCATTGTATGTAATAAGTGATATTACAATACAAAGGTGCAGCTGCATTTTATTCCTTTCAACTCTATGCTTTCCTTTGGCATAACATTTGAGACACAATTTAAGTATTATCCATCACATTCACTGAAATGCCGGCATTTGTGACTGTGACTGTGTGGCTAACGTCTTTTGTAACAGAACAAGATCTAAAACATTTCTTTTACTTTGATATTGTGGGTTGAAATAACAACCATGATCTGAGGTCATACCCTCACTCTTGTGTCTTTTCAGTCTGCATCATGCCAATCAAAAGAAAAAAAATACACACAGAGACACACACCACCACCTTTCACATGGGAGAACAGGGTTTGAATCCCAGCAGTGGCCTACCTCCAGTATGGGTCCGTAGGCATGACCTCCTTCCACTAGACTATTCCTACCTCAGATATGAGAGAGATCCATACAGATCCATCCATTAACAAAGTCTGCACCAGATATTGGGGAACCAGGACAATTTGACAATAAGTGGGAAACTGGAAAAATAACTAGACATTTGTGGACAAGAGATGAGACCGTTGGAATGCTACTATACAAGTAGCCCCAGTGAAAGAAAGTGAAAGCTAAATACAAGAGCAGCTGAGCTGAGAGATAACAGCATGGCTAAGCTGGAAATCTGGACCCTTCTTGGCCAATTACCAAGAATGAGTGAAGTACTATCTGAAAGTCTACCAGAAGATGTGAATGCAGCACTATGTCCATCACTGAGACCAATCAAGAGTCTCAAGTATGAAGAACTGGACGGCACCATGCCCTGACATGATCCATGCCTACTGGCTAAAGAAGCTATCTGCACTCCATGAGCGCCTGGCAGCACAAATGAATCAGCTGATAATGGACAGGACCCACCAAAATGACTGACAGAAGGCTGGACAGTCCTGATCCTGAAGGATCCCCAGAAGGGGCCAGTTCCATCCAACTACCACCCGATAACCTGCCTCTGCATGTTATGTACCTTGGAATCCCACAAGCAAATGGGAACCATGAAGAGGCTACAAGGAAAGCAAGAGCAAGGCAAGTCCTGAATGGGAAGAACAAGATCCGGACAATCAACACGTATGCCATGTCGGTCATCAGATATCCCGCTGGAATAATAAGCTGGCCAAAAGAGGAGATAGAAGACGAGGAAGCTACTTGCAGTGCATGGAGGGTTTCACCCCAAATGCCGCAAACCTGAGACTATACACTAAGCAGAATAATGAACGGCATAACCAAATGACTGGCATAGTGTACAGAGACATCTGTGCCAAGTATGGGCTGGAAGGCCCAAGGTCAAAATGGGATGCACATCCAAAGGTGGTTGAGAATGACTGAGCTAGGATCCTGTGAAACTTCCAGATACAGACTGCCAAACTGGTAATGGGTAACCAACTGGGCACAATAGTGGTGGATAAGCAGAGGAAATAAAAACCCCTAATAAAATTGTTTTCCCAATATGTAAGACCATTTCTTTTATTATTGCACCACTGAATCATGTTGTTGAGAGGGATATTTAATTTAATTTAGTTACCTGGAAATCTATTTGAAATTCAATTCATTCAAGAGATGTCCAAACAACCAGCATGGAGCATTATGCAACTGCAGCACATTTCAACATTGCTTCCACTTTTTGTTTCACCAATTCTTTACCTATTCCAACTGGATTTGTTTCAGTACTTTCAACCTCGGTTTAATAAAATCTCAGTACTGCAAAGCCAAGTGATTCCCTCAGGACTAAAGGAAACACAGAGTACTACTCATTTCTCCCTGCCTGACTGACATGCTCACCTTGTCATCTTCATCAGTGTGAATAAACATCTCCACAGAGTGAAGAATATGATTTTACTACTTTCTTGTCATTATTGTTTTTGTTAGTATCATATTCTTATCTGCAATCCAAATGTATTTTCATTTAGCATTCTCCTTTGTGCTCTATTCTTTGTGCTGCATTGTGTTCTCTCTCCCTTCCTCCCTCCGTTCCATTGTGCTCTTCATTTCTCCCCTCTGTTTGTTTCTGTGTGCAGGAGGGAATCCCAGCTCTCACCTCAGTGCAGTGGATGAGGTCAGACATTACGTAAGATAGAGCCAGTGAGGCAGAGTACCAGCACTCACCTGTTAGACTGCTGTCAAGCAGTGAGAGGCAGGAGCCATATATTATATTTATGAAGCTTCTGCAGCATAAATGCATTCTTCCCTTGCCCTGCAACAGTACAGTACAGTACAGTTCTTAGTAATCATTTTTGCCTCTAGTCCCCTATCCTGCAAAATTAATTCCCACAGTACATACAGGACACAGATGCAAGAAACAAAAGAGCCTGAGGGAACATTAACTCACATCACTGCCTAGGTAATCAGAAAGTGTATAAACTAAGCAGATAGATACAAGTGGGGACAGTTTGACACCATCTTATAAAATCATAAATGGAATCACATAATGAAATGTGTGTCATAATGTCCTGATGACAACACTGAATGAATGTGTATCACTGGTAAACCATAAGATGCAGTCAATGATTTCTGTTCTAGTTCCTTTCAAAACAACAAGAGCAGCTTCAATATCCTGGTGGATGGGCTGCCACAAGCTGAGTTCCAGGAATTAATCAGTATCGCTGCCCTAAACGTACTGGTGTGATGGCATGATTTACTGATCTGATATTTGTGGCAAGCAATTTGCTCTGCTGAGAAAACATGACTGACCTGAGTTTGTGGAGGCTATTGCTTGTTCTACATATTCCTTTCAGTAACACCCCCACACACAAATAAATGGCCTTGACATCACACATGTGATTGGAGGATGGAGTGATTGGATAGAAGATGAAGAAAATTACTTAAGACGAGATGTGAGTCTGAGAAAACACACAGGAAAAGAGAGCACTGTGGATATTTTCCCATTCGTGTAAAATACTTCCAGTTTATACAGTTTTTATGTTTATATACTGTATGTGTGAACATTGGCATTAGACTAAGTAAATATGCTTTCACAGATGTGAAACAGCTCCAGTAATTGTTGAGGTGCAGCATTTCACTGCGGTTGTCCATGCAAAACTGTAATATTTAATATTTTCATCAATTAATTTCTCAACCATTTATCCACCATGTGGTGTTGTTGTGCTGCATTTAAACAGCTGGACCTAATGACAATAACACACTTTGCATATGCTCATCATTTTCAAGCAATATTTTTTCCATGTTTTTAATATAGCTCACACCTGTGACATTTGTAATGCTAGTCATAAAAATCCAGAATGAGATTATATTAAAACTGTAATAATGGGGATTGACTGAAGAGGATGCTAACAATTGCACTTTGTATCAAAATATCACACATTGCACCAATTTTTCCTCACTAAAATGTTTTCAATCCAACTTGAAGTCACGATTCTGGAATTAGACAAAACAGTTGTTGTGTGTTTTTACACACAAAGCAGGAAAGGTTCCCTTCAGATTTCAGCCTCCTTCTCCTCATACAGTCTCCCTTCCTCTTCCACACCATTATGCTTTCTTTTGTGGCACTTTTCTGCTGGTCTTATCTCTGTGCACAATCACGCTCTCCTTCCCTCAGGCTGGAGCTTTCTTGTGCTTTATATTTCTGTCATATCTTTAATCTCCATCTGTGAGTGATAGTTGTCTCTCTCACTGTTGTATAAATTGCTTTCATCCAATGCACCTTCCCTTCCCTTCCCTGATAATTTGGTGTTGTCAGTAGTGGGACTTGTGGCTAGGACAAATAATGCACATGTGTGGAGATTTGTGGCTTAAAACCCCATTAACAGCTCAGCCTGTGAGCTCAAATGAAATAGGACATCAATATCTTGGCCAACTGTCTCTCAGCTTTCTAAGTGAAGCAGAAGCCAGCAGAATAGAGAGACCTATTAACCTTCCGGGCCTTTGGGATCCGTATTCAGTGAAACTAACAGGGTTCTCTTCACTCTTCAGCTATTACCAAGTATTAAAAGGACTGCCATTATTAATGAGTATCGTGAAATATCAGAACAACTTTATTACTTCCATCCAATATGCTAATTTACTAAAAAATTCATATCATGATGTTTCTAACAGCCAGATGACTTGTTTATTGTAAAGATGAAAAGCTTTGTGAAACAGTTTCCTAGCAGTCTTCTAGAGATTTAAAATTCATGGGAAACAACTGCTGACTTTACCTACCAACACAGCCAATAGTGTCTGTTAAAATGTATAACCAAACTGCTGAACCTCTACAGGGGAATTGACCCTTGTGAGTTTGCTGAACTGGTTGGTCCCCATCTCCATCTGGACACAAAAAAGTCCATAATGTTGTGATTCGTAAAGTTGTAATGTTGTGATTTGTCCCTAAATAGCTTCATCCTCAGCACTAAATGCTACTATAATGATACAGACACAGTTGTTGTAATAGTACAATGATGACAGTGTTAGAAGAGGCTTCATTTCAGTTACAGTTTGATGCAAGATATGGACAGAAAAGATGTGTATTAGCATAATGCCATTGACTGTTTACACTGGGCAGAAGAGAGTTTAGCTTGTTTCACCAAGAGCCAGTACTGTCTGCCAGCATCACTGGGAGAGCTGGCAAGAAGAAGGCATCTCTGCCACCCACTGTTAATCAGTAGCACATATGTACGTTTGCACACAAAGATTTTCTAATATAGGCCCACACAGAAGTAGACGAATGCTCTACATTCACGGACATATCTGGTTCTGTTATTCTAATCTACCAAGTTCATAAAGTTTATTTTGTTCTCTTAAAGTGTTCAAGATAGCAAATTCTGTGTGGCATATGGCAAAAAACTCTGGAGCAGTGTGTGCTGTGGGTTTTTAAGCATATTGCAATTCTGGCTAAACCCCAATTAGTGAAGTAACAACCAGCTGCTGGGGAAAAGCTTTCCTGACATTGATGACTAGTGTTGTCAAACATTCCTGTTTTGTGAATGACAGTTAGGGTTTTCCATGAAACTTTCTGCTCCTATTTCACAGCTGCATTGCTGTGGTCCAGAAAATGGTCCAGAAATGAGTTGCCGTCATGTAAATAAGAAATAACATGAGGCTGTTTAGATAATTTAATAAAAGGACAAGGTACAAACCCGTTCTAAAGGAAAGGGAACCTTAAATAACTGGTGTGATCTGGCTCTGTATAGATTGTTTAGGGTTTTTCTTCATCACTCTCATAATGCTTCTGTCATCAGCTGTTTCCTTGGCCATCCTGTTATGTGCACATAATTCAGTATATCATTGGTTTCTTTCTTTTTCAGGACATTTCAAATTCAACCCCATACAACAAGCTAATCTACAGTAGTTTAAAAATTCACCAACATCCTTGTTTTGGTTGACACATACTGACGGTGGATGAGAGAAAATGTGAAATCCTGACCATACCCTTACCTGACATTACTTCTATTTTTCTGCAAGTCTATGCCTGTTTAGCATTATTGATCATACGGTCACAAGCACAGACGTCAGTGAGTGTCTCATCTCACAACCACCAATCTCACTCATTGCTCTCTTAAAGTGCTTGTAAAATGCTGAGAACCAGTCCAGCATTCCTACTCAGAAACACTTGCACCAACGCACCCAAATAATTGTTTACATAAGCATGTTTTAATTTTCAGTTGCATAGCCAAGTGAAATACTCACACTTACAATTCCTGCTTAGGTATCAAAATTTGGTACAGAAAAACAAGGCTTTTTCAATACTCAACTGTTTTGTTTGGTTTGTGGCATAAAAGTATTGAAGTTCATTGTTGTAGAGCACCCCAGGATGACAAGAAACACCTATCAGTCGCATGTTGAAATCATTTTGCTCACTTCATTTGCCTGTTGTTCTTTTCTCTCTACTCTTTCCACTCACCCCAACCAGTTGAGGCAGATGGCCGCCCACCATGAGCCTGGTTCTGCTGGAAGTTTCTTCTGTTAAAGGGAGTTTTTCCTCTCCGCTGTCGCCTAGTGCTTGCTCAAGTGGGACTGTTGGGTTTTCCATATTATTCTGTATTCACTTATATTTTGTAAGGTCTTAAACCTTACAGTGTAAAGTGCCTCAAGATGACTTTTGTTGTGATTTGGCGCTATATAAATAAAACTGAATTGAATTGAATTGAATAAAAATTTGGGTGCTGTGAAAAAAACATCACACATTTCACTTCACATAAATACTGAAATTCTGATCTTTAGATAAACCCAAATGCAATCAGTGTAAAGCAAAATCAAATGAATTAGGCTTTTCATTCAAATCATTTACAGAGAACTGTTACCTGCATGCTACGGTGATCTACAATGAATAAATGTACTGTTACATGGCTTTGCAGACACTAAAAATTAATCTTATGCTCATTTTTGAATATATCCCATTAAATACACATTAATCTTGTTGCTGTCTGAATTGCTGACTATATAATTCTCTGTTACACAAGATAAGGCATAACCTGGACCTTGTTTTAAAAATAGACTATTTATCTTGAAGATCTGTTTATTACCGATAATAATTGTATTTTATTCAATCTATCTTTTAATTTAAATCCTTCATCCTTCATTCATGCCGTGAGATCCGCTCTCTAGTTCACCTCTCTGCTGCGAAGGTCCACTTTGCCACTTTTTAAATTTGCAAGTTACCTTGCAGTCTTCTAATGAACATTGTCCTTGACCTAATTAAACATCAATCTGCCCCTCTGACTAATCCCATTCCGTGGATGAATGACAGCATTCATGTTGGGGAGCTGCTTTAGATTACCCTTACAATATGATCAAGGATGCCCAAGCTGTGCATTTCTCAAACCATAAACATAACCCTAACATTATTTTTGAGGCCATTAACAATACTGTTACTGCATCACCTGCCATGCCCATTTTCTCAAATGAGGACTACTAACTTAAATCAAGACGATCCAAGCAAAACGTTATTGCTACACATTCTTCCATATCCCCTGTGTTTCGCCCCAAACAATCCTGGAGAATTAGTGTCTATCTAACTTTTAGATGTTAAGAAGCTAATTCAAAATTCAAAACGCACTATTTGTGGCAACTGTTCTGTTTTGGTACTGTTAGATCTCTGACAGAATGTTCTCAGTTACTGTTTGTAAACATGCCTCCTCATGTGCACCTCAGTCATGTGGTGTCCCACAAGGGTCTGTTCTGTTGTCTTTGTACATGCCTCCAGCTGGGCACCTAATCACAAGCTTTACAGGTGAATTTTATCACCGTTATGCAAATGATATTTAATTATACATATCTTTAAACTGTCAAATTTGGCAAAACTATCCATTTTACATAACTATATAAGGATAATTAATTTTGGATGGCTGATAACCTTTTACAGCTTAATAATGATAAAACCTTATTTGTCCCCCTGCTAGTCTTGTTCTGAAGTTGCAGGACAGTCCTGGTTTCTTCTCATCTGTGAAATCCACAGAAATCAAACATAAAATGTTGGGATGCTGGGACGCCTTGAGGGATTTTGGCACAAATTGTCACTTGTGGTCAAGAATGAACTATTTAGATTTTGGCGGTCAAAGGTTAAAGTCGCTATGACCTCATGTATGTCCCATTCTTGTGAATGCTATATCTCAGAAATTCCTGGAAGGAATTTCATTACATATGACACAAACGTCAGCTTGGACTACTTTTTGTTACTGTGTCACAGCTGCTCTTGGTGCTATTCGATCTCAATGTTTACAATATGTAAAAGGATGATATCCTTGCTAGTGATGTTCTCCTTCTCTCTGTAGCTGGTACATGGTCCTACTTACTGGGGAAGAGCAGTATTTTCAAATCATGTTTTGTTTTGAGTTCATACATATACACACATCACAAAATGTTCCTCCCAATTTATCCCAGATTAAATTTGTCTCTGCAACATTTGAAACACAAATCTCCAACAGGTAAAAGAGAAGTTCACAAATCACCTTCCAAATAAAAGACATTATTTACGAAAAGCATGAGAAGACAAAACAAAAAGGAAAAAGGAGGTGGGGTTAGTCGTTCTGGGCAGCCCACTGAACAGAGCCAGTTGCCATGGCTTCGGAGTAGTTGTGGCTGGTGTTGCTGGGCCGATGGGAGGCAGGCAGCTGGTTGCTTAACAGCAGCAGATGGAGCAACGCAGGTTTCCAAGAACACAGACACTGTCCCTCGCCTACATGTGTCATATCATTCCCGTCATTATTATCCTATCCACATATAGACACACACACACGCAAACACACAAAACTACTCTGTGGGGAATTATGACTGGGCTTTAGCAGGCTTTTAGCCTTTTATGTGGCAGCATCTTCACCAGAATAAACAGAACAGAGCACAATGACGTCAGGAGTCGTTAAGTAGAGATTCTGTTAATGGATTTACAATGTGTACAAGAACATGTACGGTGCATCCCATAATACATGAATACGGAAACAATACAGACTCATATACGAAAACCATTTGTTCTTGTCAAAGGTAACTCTGAAACACATTTAGTGTATAGTTACAATTGATCCGCTTTATTGCTTAGTTTGTCTCAAAGCTGATGACAAATTACTGTCTATATCATCATGTTATGTCATATCATCATTTATAGGACACTAAATTATTGCTTCTATTCACTGAGTTAGTTAAGCGCTAGCAAAAAAAAAAAATCACATAAACTGAAATTCTTTTTAATTATTAGAATTTTATCAGAAATAATGTGCAAACTCACTTCTATTGGCAAGGTAGTGTGCTTCTGCTGTTATAGACATTCAAATATATTCACATGTGCATGGTCATGTGTCCTTATATGTGTCTTTGTGCGTGATGTTATTTAAAGTTGAGAAAAAGAGAAGAGCAGAGGAGGCAGCTGAAAACAATAACCAGAGAATTACTGAACCCACGACTCTGAACTTTAATAACTTCACAGACCTGTGCTCCCATCCTGGCTAAGATAAGTCTAAACATAGCTGGGCTGCATGAAATACGAAATACACAGATGAACTTCGATCATCCTCTATCTTGTAATTCTTTTCCATGTACTTTGCCAGATGGCATCAAATCATTAATATAAACTGGATGTTAACTCTCTAAGTATTTTAGATATGAGAGTAGGAACAAAACAGATGAAAGCATACCATACCATGCTTTTCATATTTTTTTTTCCTCAAATCTATCACGACTCTACTGTAGAAACCTATTTTGTGCCGTTGCTATGGACACCATAATTAGAGTCCAACATGATGGCACTGGTTCCAATTAGAGCATGGCTCTGGACCAAATCGAGGAATGCCAACTGGTTGCTGGGTTTCATTATATATCACGGACAGCACATTCGTCAAAGTTGGGTGTAGAAGAGCCGAGTGATCCTAAACCAAAACACAGTCTGGAAAGAAAGGGGTGAAAGACACACAGAGATAGGGCTGCACACAGAAAGAGAAAATGGACAGACCATAGAATATCAATGTGGTTTTGGAAATGAATCAATCAGCACAATAAACAAACTGCTTTCTTTGAGTTTGGATGGCACTGGTTTGGCTGATCTCCCACAGATGAGTGAACAGTTAATATTTTGTTTGGCCATATGATACCATGTTAATATCAGACGACAAATATTAGCTGATATTATAACTTGATTACTCATTGAACATTTCCTCATTACCCACACTGTCTCCTATATTGCACTCGCTTGACTAATCCTTTTCATAATTATGTTGTGTGCATGTGTGTTCCTATACAAGGACCCTTTACTCATGTTCAGAGCTCAGCTTAAGAACATTTAATCGTTGCATTCATGTCACTGTTCCTATCACCCATCTCATCAATCTTGCCCCGCATGCTAAGCGGGGGAAATCGGAGCGACAGTAGAATTATGCCCATTAGAATAATTAATTTCTCCCGGTGGGCCAAATGAGAATGTATCATCGTTATTAATAATGTGGTAGCTAGGTCCAAAAACAGCCCTCCAATGACAGAGATGGAGGAGGCCAGTAAAATGAAGTTGAAAAGCACCACACAAGCCTCAGACTGCTGCTAGGCTGCACTGCACTTTACCAATGGACATGGGTAAAGAACACTGTATGTGGACCAAGTATAAAAAGAACTGGTATATGCAAAACTTATTCACTAGCACTGAATATAGTACACTTTGACACCAATGTATGGACCCGATATATTGATTCAGTCCCAAGGACACAGCAGGCAATTCATCATTTCAATAGACTGCTATGCATTTCTTACACAGCCATAAATCATGCTCTGTAATTGTCCACAACAGATAAGGCGTTTGTTTTTTTAACATAAAAAAACATAGGAGCTGACAGAATGTGTTCACAAATATTGATTTTATAGTTGTGTGTGCACTGCACAGAAGAAATCCCCTTGCTTTTTTTAACCAATGTGTGTAATTACACCTTCGCATTTCAACAGCCTCCTTTGTTACATATCACTTTAAAATGATAAGTCTGCATAATGCTCTCTATGTTTCATTCTATGCTACTGCCTGAACTTAATATAAATTCATCCTTTGGTATTTAGTTATCTAACAACTGTCAGATTAGCATACAGACAGGTAAATAACATTTTGTGTCAGTCAGAGGTGTCAAACTTCATAAACCCTAAACTAAACCTCAACAAAATCATATGTAATAACAAAGCTGTGTCCCACACAGGAATTTGAAATCAACTTGATGTTATGAACCAAAATGTGACAGACCACACCCACCACATATTTGAACACACATACTGGCCAACAGATGTTCCTACCTGCAGCAAATACATAACACAAGATAGCTCTGGCCAACATATGACATCATCATTATTAGCATCTGCACAAATTTGTTACAAAACAAAAAATCCGCCAGCTGAAAAGGGTCACAGCTACTCTGACTGATCATATTTTAAATAAAATAAATGATAGCAGGTTTTAGTGCTGTATCTTTTTAATATTATTTTTGCCTTAGCTTCCATTTAAATGCCTGAATAACAGTACTTGGGTGCAACAATAGTACGTGTATGGTAATGTGTTTTGAAAGATTATTTCCTAGCACAGATCTTGTTTTTCAAGTGGGTGTCAAAGACTGACAGAGCACAGCATAATCCATTCACTGATATGAAAACACTGTACTCAGGCATTATAAAACAACCATAAAGAAGTCACTGTGACAAAATCAAGACTTACTGTGTACTTACATGTACTAATACCACATGGCAAAATTATTGTTAGAATTGAAATAACATTAGGCACACTTAAATAAATGACAATATCTGCAGTATTTCCATGTAGGATACTTAAAATAATGTAACATATTTACAGAAGACCATGAAATTAATGTAAAACATATACAATTCTAATAGGACTCATACTAACTATCTAACAGCTAAACTAACATAAATCACTAAAAAATAATCTTAGCTTGGTTGTTAGCCTCCTCTGGAGCTATAGCTGCAAATAATAAATCTCCATAGTAATTAAATTTTGTTTAATTTAAACTGTTTTCGTGCAACTGTGTCAGGGAATATTCAGCCAGAAAAACAGTAATATCTTGGTTTAGCTGCACAAAAAACACCTCAATGGTAACTTGACTGGGTTCATTTTAACCTGCTTTTGTACATGTAAGTCAAGGCTAAATTCAGCCAGGATAACTAAAATCTGGATAACCAACTTAATGCCTTATCTTTATTATGCTGTCTTGACCAAAAAATGTAGCTAATGGAAAAGATTTTACATTACCAGAGGACAGGCTGCCCCTGTGGGGCACCAAGGGTCAGGGTATCGGTGTATTGTCCAAAGACACCAAGACATGTAGCTTGCCAGGACTGGGAATCAAACTGTGGGGTTTGAAGACAACTGCTCTACCCATTGAACTATTATGCCGCCCCACAGCCTATGTTCTGTACGTAATATAAGACAAAAAAAAAGAAAAAAAAGGAATAGTATGTAGTAGAACTGGTGTAACAACAGATAGATGAATTTTGTATCTTGTGCCTTTATGAATGCCATTGAAAGTCAATTTATATTTCATCATGCTAATAAATTTAGAACTTTTAGTTCTGAATCAGGGTCAGTGTTTTTAAAGAAGTAGCTACTGGAAAGTAAGATGTGCCAAAATCAGTAGGCTGTTAATGTATAAATGCAATTAAATACATGATATTAACATAAAGGTTATTGAAACCTCAAGGCTATTACTAGTTTGCCTCTTTAAGTAACAAGGATTTTGGGACCACTAATTTAGACAAATAATGAAGTGAATCAAACAACATTTAAAAAAATTAAAGAACAATGAAAAATCAAATTGTGTGCTGTAATGAAAGTACTGAGTGATGCAGAAAGATGTGGCTAAAGACATCTGAAACTTTCTTGGTGGGCCTCATAAACATGTCTAAAGGGAATGGAATATTGATAAATGAAATGTTTACCACTCATACAATTTATATTCACCTTTATATAAAAATATGATGTCCAACACATAGCTCAGCCATCAGCAACAGAAGTACACTGGCAATGTGTGCATTGTCATATTAATAAGCAGGAAAATTAACAATAGCAGAAAAAAATAAATATCACTCACAGTCATATTATTGCCAAAAACGTGACAAATACTGCACTTTACAAGCTGAATGAAGTAGACACACTGTACACACTTGGAAATGACACAAAGACTGTGGCTTAATATTAAATCGCATCATCAGACTAAGTTTATTTATCATGCCACAGGTCTGGCTTTCACCAATCTCACACAAACCCCAATGACTTCAAAGGAGGTCTAATGAGATGGCAGCCAAAATAAGATGAAGTACTAATAAAACCACTGTTCTGTTTTAAAGGCACAAATATTTCACGTGATTTAAACCATGCCAGGTAAGAAGCATGTAACTAAGCACAGTGATGGATCTCACGTCTCGTCACAACACCAACATTGAGACTGCACAGTAAGAGTTCAAAATCCTCTGTGTGTCATCTGATGATCTGTGGATATAAATTAGGCTGTGGTAACAATGTCCTCAGCTCACCGTCATCCTTGAAAAGTAAATTGTTTGTTTCCATATTTGAAGGTGGTATGAAGCTTTCCTCCACAGGTGTTAAAAAATCAATGAAAAAAGACATCAAGAAACAAGAGTTGTGTCCTCCCAAAAGCAGTCTGTCAAAAATGTCTCAGAAAACTTTCTCAAGAAATCTGATTGAGTTTTGCAACGGGAACATACAATAGCTAACTAGTTCCAAACTGCTACATATTAGCAGTAAAGCTTAAGCCGGAGTTTTTAAATCCTGACTTTTCTGTCCAGACAACTTGAAAATCCTCCATCACACAGAAACCTTAACATTACCTGGCGCATTTCAGTTGGAGACAGAACGAGTTTCCGGCTTTTAAATACACTTCCTGAAACCACCTGATTGTTTTTTTTAACGAAAAATAAACGAAACTATTGTTCCAGAAATTTATATACATTTTCTTTTTCATAGTAATACAGATTTTGGGAGCTCAGTTGTAAATACTTCCCCTATCTTTACTCATTCCAGTTTCAGTAGCAAAAAACAATGATATAGGACCACATAGGATGAGAAATGGTAAGTAACTATGTATATTTACTCAGGTATTGTTCTTGAGTACAGTTTGGAGGTGCTTTACTCCATTTTATGTTACTATTACTTTTGCTACACTACAATTAGCTTGCTTGACTTTTTCCACTACATTTATTTTACAGTCTGGCTCAGGAAATACTACTGACTTTTTGCACATGTAGATTCTTAATAAAAATATAATGGACTAAATGTATTATTCTATATTATATCAGTACAAATGGTGCAGTGGCCAATATATTTACCTTTGAAGTTTGTCAAACAAGTCTAGATTTGCACATTTATGTCAACAGCATCACATTCAGTAATGTGTAAAACACGCTGTTTTCTTAGCAGAGTACTTGTACTACTGTACAGTTTACTTATACCTGAGTAAAGAATTTGCAGATACTGTAAGAACATATTCAAGCAGGTTTACATATTCGGGCAAAATACTATTTTGGGCAGCAATGAACCCTGGCTCAGCGACCGCTCACACTATCTCTCTTATTAAAACTAACTATCTCAGAACACCTTGTCTGAACTTTGCCCTGCCAAATAAGCACGACGGCTACAAGACCACTCAACATTAAAACCACCAGGTGGATTTATTCTTCTGGCTGATCTTTGATCTTTGTGGCTTAAGTCTTTAAGAACTTTAATTTAAAACTTAGCTTAAGTCTTAACAAATGTTCTTTTATAGGATGTTTAACATTTCATGTTATGTTTTTATCACTATTACACTTTAGCATAGACAGGAATGCCCTACTGTTCTGATATTGTGTTATGGTGTCTACTGTGATCCTATAAGACAAATCTCAATCAATTTAGGTGACATGGCAATTAATTATTGGACTTGAGCAGTGGATGAGTGACTGAGTCAATGAGTGATTCAGCCGGCCATGGAGAGAGTGAGCAAACAGAAATGAAAGATTGTTCTGCCATTCAAGCTCTGAATGGCTAACAGCATAAGTGAACAATACTTAGCTTTTTTCATCTCAGGGCATTTGTGTACTTACAGTACATGTGTAGGATTTGAATGCTTGTGTGTATTTGTATGTGAGTGTATGTGTGTACGTATTGTGTATCAGGCTGTCAGAGCTGTCCTCCACTACTAATGGTTTAATGGGCACCCTGTGGTGCCTCTCAAGCCCCCTGGAGTGGGGCACACTCAGAGTGTGTGGAAGCACAAAGGCGCAGCCATGTCTCTGGAGAGGAGTGTCTTTGTGACAAGGGGCCGCTGCTGTGCTGACTGTTGCTGGCCTCATGGTGATTACCCTCCCCGGGGAGCCTGCTTTGTGGACCTTGAGACCCAAATCTTCACCTTTACATGTCCCCCTACTGTGCCTCAACAGGGGGCCGAAACGCACCCCTGTCGATCACCCCACTTTAGTAGAACAGCCTGCCCACCAAGTATACTCCCTCACTTTTTCTGTTCAAGAGTAGGTACATAACTGTGCCTCACAACCATATTCCTGTGGTGCATGTATGCAAATACTTACATTTTACATTGTACATTTTATTTGAAGTGCAAAGCATTTGGAAGCATGCTCCAAAACCACTATCTGGATATTACAACATAAAAAACAAATAGACACAGACTGATACATACATACACATATGTAAACGTACTGTAACTGCATCTGCAAGCCTGTCAAATTTTCATTACATGACCTACTTATGAACAAATTAAAATTTTATATGTTTTGCAAATTCAACAACATCATGCTCACACACAGAAAGCCAAGTACAGTGTGCAGAATTAATCCCACACATTCTGCCCACTGGGTTCTGTGTTCCACACCAAACACCATGCAAAAGGCTGTAATAGTGTGTTGACTGTGTTCCTTAATAAAGCATCCCAAGCCTTAATATGCCTTTGAGAAGGCTATAGCCTGGAGTAGAGGAGCGAACATCCCAGAGCTTGGCTTCAGGTCTAGGGCAACAGAGGCAAGTAGCTTAGTTTCTCTGATTCCACTGATCAGGGTCACACTGCGGGGGCTGATCCCTGGTGAATAGTTGGACGCCCACTTTCAGATCTTGCTGTCATGGAGACTGTGGTTGACTCCTCACATTTCTTATTTCAATCTTGGTATACTGTACTGTGTGTGGAGAGTAATGTATATGTCTGAACAATGTCTATGTTGGTATTTTGTCATTGAATGTACAGCATGCAACTTATTTAATTTTTTACAATCTGTATTTGGAGTGCTTAATTCAAATTAACAGACTTTCACCTCAAATTTCCCATTTATACAAAATATAGTATAAATTCTTCTAAATATATATATACATATACATGTACTCTATACAGTATATACATACTGTTTGTATATGTGATATATTTTAAACATGGGCACCTTTGAATCAAATACAAAAGACCTTCATAGAGAAAATTTGATGCAAAGGATGGCAGACAGTGTTAAATGCGACTAGTTTTTATAGGTATGTTTATTAAGGGTTGCAAAGTCATTCAACCAATACATGTGATAACTTTCTCAAATACTCGAGAACAAAAAGCTGCTGCACTGGAAACAGAAGGCTGATGACATAGATACCGTCATAGAGTGTGCAGGAGTGATTGCAGCTCTCGAAGTGCAGCTATAACTGTTATGTCATATCGCCCTAAAGATAAACAAGAATGATATCTTAATTAGCATAAATCACAGACAAGCATCTCTGCAAAGGGAACAGATGAAGTCAATAATCAACAATTCTACCATGGAGGAAATGACAGCATGGAAAGTTTCACTGCAAAATATCACAGTATGTTGGCTGTTACTGTGAATGTGCTCAGCTAATGTTTATATCTTGTGACTTGACATGAGCACAGAACTAAAGTCAGGTTTTCTTTCTGGAGGGAGTGTGAAATTGACTAAAAACTCAAGTATCATAATTCTTGTGAGTAACTCTATACTATATTAACAGTTGATGCCTCAAACCATTATAGAACATTCATTGTTTTATACAGAATTACTGGAGTAGCCTATCTGCATACAGGAGTAATTCACCTCATTATCGAGCAATGTGAGGCCAGAGGGTTTATCTCTCATCTGTGTTTTGCTCCCTGTTTCTCTACACAGTAACGCTCACTGCCTAGCTATTGTAAGGACATGTTTAATTTTGCTATTGGTGATTGAGGATGCATCTGTGGTGTCTGACTGTCCACCACAATCAATAAGCTCTCTGAGCAGTGTCTGGGAACAATGTTAGTGTAAAGGTCTGCTTAATGTGGAAATCAATTACTGAAATGTTTCAGGAGAAAATGCAGACATAAAAATGTACAATTTCATTTTAAATTCCTTTTTGTTTAATTTTTCAGGCAGCATGCTCTCCAATTTCTGGACTTGGAATCTAAATGTGTGATAACTGTGAACCTTTGACCACCAATGATTGTTGTTGTACAATGTTTTTTCATATTGCAGATCATTTTTATCTTCCTCTTTCTTGAGCCATGGGTCCTATCTTATTGATCACAGAGTTACCAGGGTTGTCACTTACAGAAACCACTTTGTTACAGAGCTAGCTTTACCACAACCTCAGCTTTCAAGGCAGGATGCTCTCAGGGCTTTTTAAATTTTCATTTAGGTATTTAACCATTAATCCATTTATTTTCTGCCTCTGGATTTCAGTGGCAGCAGTAGAAAACAAGAAATCTCATATGTCACTTTTTATACTTTTTGGAGGATCTCTAGAAATTTGTTTGCAAAATGCTCATAAATAATTTCTTCAACATTTTCTGACCCCTAGTGTTTACTACAGGTCACACTTTAAAGATGTCAGCAAAAGTACAACTTGGTGATTGATCCATTTAAATCAATTTTGATTAGCTTTGCCTGGATTGGTTTCATATTGGTATTCTGCCTTTCTAAACAGCATCTCGAAGGCAGTTCATGGCCATTCACTGTTGGCAACAACAACAAGAATGGGAAGCAGTGAGTCGTGACAGAGGCAATGTAGTCTATTTCCCAACAACCCTCTTCTTTTCAATTAACTTCTTTCACGCTCAGTTGTGATTCAACTCTACAATAAGCATTCAGGCAAACGTTCAAAGGCACCTCCGAATGGGATGTCTAAATAAGGGCTTGTTTAATGGAAATATTTAGACAGGGGATTTAGGTTTACATACTCACTCACTGTGTTCCTGTTCAGTCTCCATTTGAGCTCCTTGCTACATTCAGAGGTTGTTGTCTCCAGCATAATCTGCTTAGATTCTATAATGTCTTTCCAGCATGCAGAGAGATTAAATTTACACTGAAGTTGGAATCACATACAAATATCTGTTTCACAAATCTAGAGTTATTGGATCTATACATCTAGATGATTTTATTTTACTGTCACACGCATACAAACATACACAAAGACATGATTATGAGCTTTGGGCAACACAGATGAAAGATAAACTGACCAGATGAAGTTATATTTCTGAAAGATAACAATAATCTCATTAAAATGTAGGAAGGAATAGTATTAAAATTGTGCATATAATTAGTGTGTTTGTGTGTAAGAGTTTGAGAGTGCTAATTTCATGTAATGCAAGCACCACTTGCGTTATGTGCCAGCATATTGGCAAACAAAACACACTTCTGGTGCATTATGTAATTCTGGAGGAGTTCCCACTGTAAAGCCAAGCAACAATTCAGAGGCTGCAAGGTGCTGCTGCCTGCAGGAAAACTGCTATGAACTATTTATGAACTGCACTTCCATTACAGCCACAGTGCTCCTTCATGCTTTTTCTACTTTTTTAACAGCTGTGCAAACTTGCCATCATGGGAGAAGTCAGAAGTGATTAAGATAATTTTCTTTCCATTAATGCGTGAATAGAAATCTGTACTGCAAGTTCAAGAAACTAGAAAATTAAAGAACTACAAACAACTGTTAAAAAATTATTACATTAATACATGAGCAGGACTACACCTAGTTCAGGTACCTGCATATTAAATTATAACTGGCACCTACCTTTTGCATTCTGTAAAACAAAATTTAAAAAGCTTATAATTAGAGGTTATGAGCATTTAGCTGTGTGATAACTACACACAAGGAGAAAGGAAATGGGATGGTTACGGCTAATCCACTGTTAATGGCCTATCACAGGTTCTCCACAGCTTTAATGGCAGTCTTTAACGGTGAAGCTGGATAAGACGGAGAGGGCTAGAGAAAGAGAAATGAAGTTAGGGGGAAAAAACTATGTCAAGAAGACAGAAGGAACAGAAAGAAAAAGGAGTAAGAAAAACAAGAAACACACAGGCAGAGAAGAATCTTGGAACAATAACATGATTCATGTTGTAGCACCAACACAGCCAACACAGAAATGAAATTCATCTTATTATTATCTATATATTTTAAGATATCTGAGTTGCTACTCTTATGTAACAACCATAAACCATACATTTAAATGGAAATTTCTAAGTACTGAATGAGTTAAATGTATGACAATATTCTGATACACTGTCTACTGATGTAAACATCTATGTAGTTGAAGTTTAGCCACAGTCCAGAGGGCAGAAAGTAGGTCAGTGCACCTACTTTGTCCAACATGTAAGGAACTCTGAAAGAGTGCAACAAAACAAGAGGCAAAGTGTATGTTTGTTATTCTGTAAGGAGTTCCTTAATATTTCATTAGGTTGTTGTGGAGAATGTACAAGTGGGATGAATAGATATAGTCCTAATGGGGAACACTCTGATGGTGCTTATCTAACAGTCTTTGCAAAGCTTAATCTTAACTCTTACACCTGAGCCTCAATGCTATACAGCATACTCCTACATGCTTCACAAACAGTCATTTTAAAAGGGGAGGTTTTAGTTCATCATGTCATATATGTTAAGGAGTACACTGTGAGCAATTAAAATAGGATTTTATTATGGAGGGTTAGCAAAGTTCTGAAGACTCTGGTACCTTTTCATGTTAAAGACATTGTCCTCTGCATTGATAAACACCTCTGGAAACACATGACAGAATGTATATAGTTAAGAATTTGCTGGATGTTTTAAAGGGCTTTCTAACAAAAGATATCCTGTGTGGCTTTGCAGAGTATACGTAATGAGGTGCATCCAGGTGCAGAGGGGCCCCATGGCATTCAGGCCTCCCTGGGGTGTTGAGGCAGATGAATTTCTATTAATGATCACACATAACAGCCTTCTGCTGCCTAATGGCACTGGAGAGATGACTTGCAGCTTACTTCCACAGTAATTGGTAGCAAATTGAGCCTCCCCCTCTATAACTACAGCATAGTATTCTTGTCTTTGTGACTCATTTTGCGTTTGCTTATTATTTTCAGGAACGTGAAATGGGAAACCATCTATAAAATATTTATTATCCACCATCAAGTCAGTTACCTCTTTCTATACCACCATAGTTCTACAGGTTTTTGTGGTTAAAAATATTACTTTTACTGTATAGGCTATGGATAAATACTTGTGACACTTACCATATGGCTGCATACATGCTGCACCATACGTTGTGTGCAGCAGCAAATACAGAGGAGATGAGATAGGAGTGTAAAAACGGTCAGCTGTGGATGGAACTGCACAGTACTGTGCATTAAGTATCAAAAACTGCGTAGATCTGCACCAGACCTGCCTGGTTATGTAATGGATGGGTCTGGTCTGTGAAGCTTCTGCTGTTATCATTAATTCATGTCACCCAGGACAACATACACAGGAGCTGAAGTGCCACCGTTGGAGACACTGAGAATGAGGCTGATCCTGTGGGAGGATCAGGTGGCACAGACGATGGATGGATGGATGGATGGATGGATGGATGGATGGATGGTGAGGAGAGTGGGAGACTGAGGCTTGGGTGTGGTCAGACAGAAAATGCTTTGACAGTCACAGATCCAGAGACACACAAAGACACAAAACTATGCCAAGTATAATTTTTAAAGTTTTATCACTTGAATGTGATCATGGTGTTAGATAATTAGCAAACATTTGCTATGTGGATGACTTGAAACTTTTTGTTTCTTTCCACTGAAATATGTCATATTTCTAATAACATGTCCAATGTTCTGTGACAGATATACTTTCTCTCTGTAAGTGCATTTTTTTTAAATTGTTGATGTCATAAGGGAAAACATTTTGTTTTCTCACTAGATGCTTTTGCAGTCCAAATCACAAATGCTTGTGTTAATGTGGACAACAGTTACTAAGTGTGAAAAGAAGTGTTACTCTTCTATAAAAAAATCAATGTTATTGAATATTATAAAGCCATTAAGTAATAGTCCAGTCTTGTTGTTTTATGTGTAAGCATGTGTATGTGTATGTATAATATTTTCAGTATTCAATCTGCACTTGCATTTCCCAAGCGTCACATACTGCAGGTGCAAATAAGTACTCCACAGCATTCACATGTTCAGATGTGATGGCTTTCATTTAGTATAACACTTCTTAACTTTTAATAGTGAGCCACCTTCTGTTTAAGAAACCTACCGTAGTTACAGCTTTATGGAAGAATATTAATGGTGATGAAGCTGACTTAGAGGATATTTATGTTAGACAGGAGACGTACCAGGGATCCTTGTCAGTGTTGTCCATTCCTCAGTGGCACATCAGAGGGCAGACGTTCTCTCCTCTCTCTCCATCTGGCCCACTAAGCTGTTGTAGCATCAATAAGTCTTTGGTCACAGAATTTTACACTTAGCAGAGGAGGCATAAAATGCCTGACTTCCTTTCACACAGACTGGTATCCACTTTCTTTTTGTCTCTTTTCTATGTGATTTACAAGCCCACTCATGTCAACCATGGCCTTAACCCTAACCTAACCTCTGACAGCACTTAACCCCAACCTTATGACTCCCAAGAGGACACAACATCATAATCAAACACATTTAGGCTTCTGAACACAACTCCCAGAAGAGCAAATATGTCATGAACTCTGCCATGTGTAAAAGTCTAAAGCATGATGTTTATCTTCTTTCAGCTCTTGAGCATTTAGAGAACTTTAGTAGGAGTTTTAGTGGCTTGTATTCACATTTGTTCACACAGTATAAACATTTGGCATTTTCACAAATAGCAAAGAGAAATTCTCTCCCACAACAGTTCCACAAGCTCATTTTTACTTCAGCCAGATGGCAGGTGGCTAAGCTAGATGGGAAAGTTATTGTCATTAGTCAATAAGGACAATAAACAAAAATGCACCACTGCTGCTCCATGAAATGAGAAAACCCTGGCCAGGAAATCAATGGTGCCTCCTTTGGATAACTGTGATAAGATATATAGGATTCATCAACATACTTTTACCTCTTAGATGCCCCGATCACATCTCAACTTTGTTTTTGCATTACTGATATGTGAATTTTAATGGACACTGAAGACTTTGAGTTTCACACAAGTAAGGACACATCTTTTGTTCTTTTTCTATTGTACTTTGAAAGATCTTTTATTAAACACACATTAATTATTAATAGCAGTCAGATTACATAATGACCATCATTAGATTAGCCATTATTAAAAAAGTTATTACAAATGCACCAGAGGTGCTACCTTACATAGGCAGACACTATTTTAGTATTGGTGTCACCCTCAAAAAGGGCAATTCAACTTTCAAATAATCTAAAGACATCTGTGTTTGAAGGTTGTGTCTCTGATCTATTGAACAACCAGTATTATCAGAGACTCTTACAGTGCTGGGATGGAGTACTAGATAATTATCATCAGTACAGTATGTCTGTTCCTTCCTGTCTTCTCTCCCATATTCAGATTCTGGTTATGTAATCACAGCATGCCCGGTCTGTGGAGGCTGACAGCGTTGGATGTCAGGCTGCAGATATAGATCTCTTTTATAAACCTGAAAGCTTCTGTGAGCTCTGGAGAGAAGTCTACAACTTCTAAATAAGGTTGGTCATTTGGAATATTCCTGAAGGTGCAGGTGTGAGAAGGGTAAGGGTATTTATTTTGTCATGTCCTGATTAAATGCTCATTTTTGGCAGCTCAGTGACCAAAAAAACAAAATCTGAGTTTAACAGTGTAGATGTTTAATATAATCATTTTTACAAATGATAAAGACAACTTTGCAAAAGACTTCACAAACAGCAATGTCTTCCTTTATTGAAGAGTGAATGGTGCTGTCAGAGAAGACAGAAGTTCAACATCTTGTAAGAACTGTGTGGGAAAATGCTTTTTTTAATGGATTTCAGTACATTCACCTGACTGGGCATGGTAGGTGGGTGGCTGGAGAGGGGCAGCGTGTTTGATGCATGCTACAGTATCTTTCATCTTCCCCAATGGCAAAATCAATAGTGACACAGAAGAAATGAAGATAGTACATATGCAAGAGATGCTGACACCCTTGTCATTTGCAGTTAACCTTACATAGCATCCTTACTGAATCCATACTGAGTCGATATATGCTGCAACAACCCGTGTGTGCAGGTGTCTCAGCATGCACACTGTGTGTACACATATATATACTGTATATATGTTTGGTGACATATACATGTAAAAGCTGTAAAATGACTTACAATCTAAGCTTCAACTTCAAGCCCTTGTTACACTGAAGGAGTTTAAAGCCATGGTGATGTCATTGCAACTTACTTTGTCTGCATGCAAGTGTTTTATGTGAGAAAATTTTAATGTGTTCATTTAATGTGTTGTTTTGTTGTGGTTGTGCTGCTGCCTTCTTGGCCAGGTCTCCCTTGCAAAAGAGATCTTTGATCTCAATGGGACAAACCTGGTTAAATAAAGGTTAAATAAATAAAAAAGCATTCAAGCCATTGATTTTTTTTATATTTAAAAATTCCAGGAGTAACTTGACTCATATTATTCATATTTTGCTTCAACTCAGAATGAGTAGGAAGCTGCATAGAGGTTATCAGAAATGCCCCGTGTCTATTCAGCATTACTGTACCTGACTGTCCACAATCATCTTGTCTAATCTTGTGATATTCTCGTCTTAATACTGGTCAGTCAACTACTGATGTCAGAGACTGCAGTCTTAATGCCTCATGTGGTTTAGCTAATCTCACTTTACACCAGTCTTTGCAATGAGAAAATGCCCTAGGGTCATGTTTCAGCTCAACGCCTCCTCCAGTGAACCAGTTCTCAACCACTACCTCCTCTTCAGCCAGACTTCCTGATGTTTCTTGGCTCCTATTTCCTCTTTGGTGCATTAGGCATATACAGCAAACCGCAGCATGTATTAGTGCTTTCACAAAGTGGCTCCAGAGGTTTGCAATCACAAGTGGAAATGTTCCCAGCAGAGTTATGGCCTATCAGTCTGATCCATTTCACACTGAAGGGTCAATAACCAGCCTTTTGTAATAAGACATAAGAGCAAGGAAGCTCTCTAGGATTATATGGCTCAGCCTCAACTACTACTCTGTTCAGTTCAAATAATTTTGTTGTTTTCTGTGCAGCAGGGGACATCAAATACATCAGTACTTCTATAAAAATGGTTTATATTCATATATTTATAAAAGGACTATTGCTCAGAAAGATGAGAAAGTGCAGTGAGGTGATAAAGAGACAGAGGTGAATGTTCTAAGAGTCCCATGAGTCCCACATCACTCTGTCACTGCTACAAGAGCAGTAAAAATGATCTGGGTGGCACAAAAGAATCTGTGTCATTTGTTGCCTGATGATAATAAAAATATTCTAGATATAAATACATCAAGGGGATGGGTGTATTAAGTACGGCCACTGTGACATTTCAATGATTTGTGTCCTGCTTGCTGTGGATTGCATTTTATGTACAATGCTGCCACCTGCTGAATAAACAAGGAACTGATTTATGTGGAAATGCCGTTTACAACAAACAAGAGATGTGTGACAATGTTTGTCCATTTTTTAAGAAAATGCAAACTATCTTTCTGAATGTTAAGGCATAGAAATTTAGATAACCACTGTAGACTTAATAGTAGTAGCAGTACATAATAGTGTTGTTAAATGTTAAATAAGAGATGTCTTTTCTTAGCTGGTGCATCATATTTTCACACCAAGACTTGGGATCAACACAGAGTCAGCACCTGAAAGACACATCTCTACTTACACCACACAGCTGTCACATCTCAGTAGGATCAAAACAAACAGCAAGGCAGATTTGTCTTTTAGCTGCTGTGCTTGAATGAGTAAAAGCTTTCATGCTGCAGTTAAGTTTCTATTTGAGGAATGTAATGTGCCAAGTGAAGTTTGAAATGTTTAATTACAGCACCTCACAGACTGACTTCAGCTAAAAATATAGTGAGTAAATTTGATCTCCCCTCTCCTCTCCTCTCCTCTCCTCTCCTCTCCTCTCTTCCACCCCTCTAATATCTAAAGTGTGCTGCTGTAACATCATTTTCCCATGCTCCCCAGTGAGAACTAAACTCCATACAGGATAGCTTTGCCCTGCGATAAGCAGGGAATGTAAGGCTCTTTGATGTAACAAATGCAATCCAGCAAAGGGCAGTGAGACACACCCTACTGGCCACACTAGGTCCTTTCTATTTCCTTGCACCACTCAGACCATGAGGCTCCACAGACATTTAAACAAGTAGTTTAATCCTCCAGATCCCAAATAGTCATGTTTTTGGTAAAAACAAAGCTCAGTGGCCTCAGACACAACATTATTTTTAGACATTTAGCAGTTCGCAAGCAGACTAGACTGAGAGTTTGCTCCAAGATTAGTCATGTCTTAGACAGCATCCTCTTTTCTGGCTGGGTAGGATGGGATGCCGAGGAGGAGGGGTGGGGGTGGGGGGGGGGCAAGAGAGATCAGCTTAACTGTCCTGCCTCTTATCCTCCCTTACTAACCTACATTAAATTAAATGAGCACATGGCCAGCTGATATGTGTGAAAACCCTGAGAGATTACAGAGTGGTAATTAATAGGAGTAGTTGAGATTACAAAATGCTTGTGTGTGTGTGAGAGAGAGACCCCCCAGTCTCACAGAAGGTCTTCTGCCGGACATACCCCTGTGTGACCATACCACCTACTGTGAAATGTCTCGCCAAAAATTAGGGATTTTATGCTGTTCTGTATCTTTGCCCCTTAAGCATAATTAATACAATGTCACACCCTGATATAAATAGTAATATTAGATTCTAAATGCAGGACATGAGCCACTTAGTTTATTATATGCCTTTGCTTATAAAACATTTTGTTCTTTCTTAAATGAACTGTTATAAGTGACATAAACCTAAAGTAGATAAGCATTTATGCTTTTGATAAAGTGTCGTGTCCTGCTTTTATCCTGTACTTCAGAACATGTTGTAAAGGAGCTTTCATCAGAAGAAGTAAGGTTTATAATTGAAACACGAGGAAACTAGTGACAGCTCACATGCATTGATCCTGACAGAAAAATCATTCATTCTTACCAGATGAGTAAATACAGCATTTATTATACAGTAACACAAATGGAAACACATAGGCACATAGGAAATACACTGGCACACGCTTGATAAAAGAACCGCAATAATACAGGAAGTCACATACTGAAGGTTACTTCATTCTGTCTGAATCCAGATGCAAAAGACGTGGTCACAGATCTCAGGGAAGGAAGGCAGGGAGTGAACAGCAAGATGTCAACTCTTTCATGTCATCCCTTTCTCACTGTGATCCAACATTTCATCAGCTGTGCCCTCAAAACACAGCGTTCACCTTAGATCCACTCTGTGCCTCTCAACTAGTCAATCTATGCAGAGAAGCTGCTGCTTTTACAATGGAGCTCCCTCTAGTGGACAAAATAGGATGACTGAAAAGATGCAAGGTGATTATGATTAAACTACTTTGCTCTAACAATTAGCATAGAATAGAAGATAAAGTAATGCTTTGAATCACATAGCATATGTGCATATCAATAGAAAAATGTTTATTTTTCTCATTCTAATGTATTTACAACAAAACCTTCATAAAAAAAACTGGGAGTGTAGTAAACAGGCCTCCTTGCTGAGGGTAACAAAGGCCATGAGGAGCCTATGCTTCTCACAAGGGACTCTTGCTAATTTTGACATGGACTCATTAGGACATTGCATCTACATTGCATCTTCAAGTTAAGATGGCATATAGAGGCAAAATGTGACGAAAAATAAAGTTTATCATTTGAAAAAGTGCACTTGTTCCCAGCAAGTGCACTGATTTTACTCATGTTTTGAACAACTGTCTTCCACACCGTGGTGCTGTTTGATAGATAACTGGTGCCAGCTTGCTTTTTTTAGGAGATACATCAGTTGCTTATGCATCTCGGGAAGCCAAACCTGGCCCTCTATGCTCATCAGACTCCATCCTTAATTACATAATGGGATGAATTAATTGGCTCTATTAATCCAGGTGACCATCTGTTGGCCAGTCTCAGTCCAGACAGTGTCCTGTGATAGTGTAAGCCAGTCTTCATCCAACCTTTTGTGCCAAGCATCATGGTCAATCTATTACACTGTGGTAGACTTCTCTCGTCAGAAAGTCCTTTAAATCATGGACGGGGTCATTTGACATGCTTTAATTTGCCTCTCGTTTGGCTAGTTAGAAGGAAACTGAAGGGGTAAAAAAGTGTTTTGCAATGATTTATTTTGACATAGGTGTGAGAAAGAGAGTGGCTGAGTGTATATGTACTCCCCCATACACATTTCTTAACACAACTCAGCTGTCACACAGTAAAAGTCGGGGGAACAAAGCAGCAACTGTTTGTCATGTCATTTCTAAATAGACAAAACAGCCACTTTTTTCTGCAAACTCCTTGTTTTTATCCTCTACCTATCTCTCTCTTCTCTTCCTCTCACTCCAGGGGCCTCAAGCTGCTATAAACTTTAATACATTGTGTTCAAATAAGTGCATCTTAGAGCTCTCTGCACACACTCAGCAAGCTGGGAACAAAGACCTACCTCCACCTTGTCTCCAGCCTTTCAACTTGAAATCAGCCACCTTATCACTTACCAACAAAAGCACACCTGATTTAAATAAAGTCACTGTTTATTTCTTTTTTATCCAGTGAATGTGAATGTCCAAATAGTCGCAAAAGCTCATGCATTTCTGGAAAAAGACTTCATTAAAATGTCCATTGGTGTTGGATAAAAACAAGATGCAGCCCCCTAATAGCAGTTATTTGAAGAGGCAACTTGCCAAGAACACTCTCATACTAGTCCCTAATGATACCAGTCCACACAGAAAGGATTAGTGGGGTTATGGTGTAAATATAACACACTTCCTGTTTACTGTGAGCAGAAGCTACTTGAGCCTGTCTCAAGCTTTATAATGACTCAGTGTGGATTCAATACACTTGACAACAACGCTGTTCTCCTTTGAAAATGAGTGGCACAATGACTTGTTTGTCTATCATCCTCTCAGCGACATGCAGCGTAATTAAATATAAAAATCAGTCATATATAAATTATGGATTGTGGTGGCTGTGATTGTGATGTCTACATTAAAGCCACGCCACTAAAAAATAGAACTATCTGTGCATGAAGTAAAATTTGAAAACATTAATGTACATCTTGGCCAGCAGAGGGCAGAACATGGCCTTTCTCAGAGCCTTTCTGAGAAGTGGCCTCAGCTGGCATACTGTTTTCAGTTTAAAGCAATTCAAAAGCTGCTTATACTGTAATATCAGGCTATTTACTTAAGATTTGCACAGAACCTGGAAGAACTACTTTCCTCTGAAGGCCACATGTCGTTTTCATTTCTGCTTAAAATGTCCTTGTCCTTCTTATTTTGTGCTTAAAGGGATAATAAGGACAATGTTACGGAAACCAGTTAAGAAAACTGGTGATTTTGTGGTTTATGTTGTCACTTCTATGGCTCTGTAAGCTGCAGGCAGAACTGCGCGTGACAGTTATGGCACCAAACACAAACCAGTATGTATTCCTATGCTGCGCTGAGCTTTTTTTGCACTAAATAAATCCTTTTCTTTTAGGGCCATAATGAGCAGGAGGCGTATAAAACTCTAAAGAGAAGGGAGAATAGAGACGCAATGAGATGAGATGGGAGAAGCAAGGGGAGAGAAGAGAAACTTGATGGCTTGTGCCAGATCCGTGGTACAGGCAGAGGGAAAGAGGGAGTTAGAGCTCCTCTAGTCTTAGCCCCATTTGAAACAGATGCTGTTTATAACCCAAAACCTTAATGGGGAGCTCTCTGGTGTGGTACTGGCCTATGATCACATTCCAGCCCAGCTCCAGTGCCCATCTTTTTTTTCTTGTATGGGGAAAAATGCCACAGGAAAAAAATATATCTGCTCTCCCCCTCCTGTACCAGGGGCAGCTCCTCTGTGAAGCCCTAGATTTATCCAATCAAACCCAGCTCTCTGTGCTCACTTCAAATAGCCACCCCCCTGACTTCAGCCCTGCACTAAAAGGAGCCCTCATCTTTCCTCTGACCACACAGCAATATGACCAAAGACATGCTTATTATTTTATAGACTGTGATCTCTGAGCACATGTTAAAACATAACCTTAAAGTGAGGATTTTCAGGTTACACGTGATCCCTTAATAAAACTGCACCCAGCTGGTTGGCACCATATTTCAAATGAGAACATCAGAAATATATCAGGTTATAGGAGGAAGAGACAGCTGTTGGTATTGCCACGGTGTGCACGTGCCCCTAATGTTTTGTATAAAGCTAATTTTTTTTTATTTAGACGCCTTGCTAAAAACCAATTCAAGACTTATTTTGATTTCATGAACCTTTTAATCTACTCCTGGTGAGTGCACAAGATCAAAGTGGGAGCCGACCACATCTCATCATGCAAGAAATAACATTATATCTATTCCATTACTGAAAAACATTGCCAAGATTAGGACAGATGATTACTTGTGTATGTGCTATTTCAAGCAGAGAATTAACTGGTGTTTAGTTTTTGCCCAATGGTCACAGTGACAAAGTGTAATTTCAATTTTGGAATGCACATGTGAAGCAAACCAGAATGAGGGAAACAAAATGGCTCAAAGAAGAAATGAACATATCATCAGTTGTCTTCTCTGCAGCTTGTCTTAATAGGATAGTAAGAGCAAACGTAGAAAATCAATTCAATATGCTATCTTATGTCCAGCATTTTAGTAAGATTGTGTTGTATTTGTTTGCATAATATTAAACATCATTTTATGTTCATTCTTTTAAAAAATAATCTCTGTGAGATGTGCTTGTGATGAAAGCATAGCATTGCTATCCATTGAATATTTGTGAATATATCTCCAAATGCTGAGGTTACAAAATTGAAATATTTCTTTTAAAAAATAAATACATGACATTACTGGCAATGACCACAGATATTAAAGCCTGCTGAGCTTGACTGAGAATCCCATTGCTTTAGCCACATATTTGTCAATCAAAATGAAAGCTAAGACAAAGTATCTGCAATACTGTAGAGACATAATACTGCAATGGAAAAGATGTTCAGTTTGGATTAGAGGGTTGGGCTATACAGATCAAATATGTGCAAAGGCAATCATACTGGTTAAAAGCAGACGGAGCAATTTAAAGTAAATATCTGATTTGATTTACAAGACAGATATCTGCTGAGTCAGAATTAGCATAATGTTGCAGACATGGGCTGAGTTGGATTTCAGCCTGACACACAGAGTGGAAATACTCTCCACACAGCCCAAGGGCATATACGCTCTGATTTATGGCAAACACTGAAAGTAAATAGGACATTGGGAAAATTATGCAATACTATTCATTAGCTGAAACATGAAAACACTTCCATTCAAATAAAGAGTAAACCTTGCCATTACTGTGATTTTGCAGCCTGTAAAATCTTTGGTTAAAGTTGTGGAGAAACCTGAAGCTGGTGCTATGGTGGCTTACATGACAAGAATTTGGAAATAAAAGACCTAAATAACTTCTTACTGTTTACCTATTACTTGTAATGAAAAACTTGCAGACATAGAAGTAGATTGTTGAAGCAGTGAAGTAAACTCTGCTTTTCGAAGTCTCTGAAAGAATTCCTGTGTCATTGTTGTGTCAGCCTTAAGAGGTGTTTTGAGGTCATATAGTTTTTTACTTACCTGCTCGAGTAGAGTTGCACTGTTGCACAAACTGTTCCTACCCTGCTCTAATGAAACATCAGTGTTGATAAATGAGATACTCCAAACACTCACCAATCCAACCTGTCATTTTTGCTTTATGCGGACATTTTAAATGTATAAACTGTGCCATTCAAACATTTTGACGCCTCTTTCCCCATAATTTATAATATAATTGACTGTTTTTTTACCCATGTATTAGCCTAGGATCACAGACCCCCGAGGTTCAGACATCTCTTTTCTCAGCACAGATCAAATAGAGCCAGCTAACCAACACATTGAATTCTCTCGCAAGGAAAACTGGGCTGCATAAATATGGATTTTAATCACTGCCCAGTATTTATCTTTTTTCTCCACTCATCTTTTGATGTTGCCATATTTCCAGGCTAAAGTATAAGAAATATCTTAATCAGGGTGTGACAGGAAAAGCACTGTATTTATACTATTTTTTCTTTTAACTGTTGTTTCCTTGGAGTAGCTATGCCCATCTTTAATTAGTTACATAAATATAAAGTATCTCAGTTTGGCTAAATACTGGATAACTAAGTGCTTGGAGGAAAGGAAAAGCAAGAGTCTACAACTGTGTCTGTGATTGACTTTTCTCATAGACCCAGAGCTCAGACAAAGACTCAAAAGGGGGTCCAAGTGGGAAAGGCCTAAAAAATGTGCCCAGCAAGCTCCTTCAGTATTTTCCAGCCACCTTTTGTGGCCACAGTCACATTTCTTGAATTGTCAGTGACTCTCCGGCACCATCTATACACATCAGTCACAGGGGCTGTCTTATTTATTTTATCTGTTGTTCCCCCTCTTTCTTTTTGTTTTTGTTTCTTTTTTTACTGTCAGGTATTTAAGCAGCCTGCCGGTTTTATAGAGCCTGCTGAATGGTGTTGATGGTACCGGAGACTCAATGGACAGCATGTGACCCATCTGACCAAAGCTCTTTTTTGTACCGCCTCTCTTTGTTGTTTTGTTTTTGTTTGTCTGGGAGAAAAGAGAGAAAAGACCACTTCATTGAGTAGGAGGTTACCAACTTGCTTTATTAAGGCATTGGGGATTTCATTAGCCACAGTCAAACAAGGCAATAAATAATAACTTGTGACCTGTGAAGCCTTACAGACTGAGAAGTAGCAAGAGTGAGCTTCACCGTGGCAGGTCTAAAAAGAAACTGACAAAGACACGATACAAGACGGCTGAAACTGTTTACTGAACAAAGGCCAAACCTGACATTGTGACAGTTTTTATCATACACACCAGTTTTTGCAGCGAATCACAGAAACACACTGGTCAGAGTGCTAGTTTGGAGCAGAACATGGTTCATTATGAAGTGAGCGAGAAATTATGCCTTCACACTCCAGTATACATGTTTGCTCAGGGGTGATTAACTGCCCCCCAAAGAGGAAATGCTGTATTACTTTAGCTTCTGTGTTTCCAAGAGTAGCATATTGTACTGAGTGGGCTTGTAGACTACGAAGTTCAACTCGACCTGAGACCAAACCTTGCAGCTTTTATGCATCAGCTCCAAAACTTGGAGGGCTGTTTAATTAAAAATTACGAGCGCATGACCCCCTACCATCAGGCCTAAATTTCCTTGGATCCTAAATTTGCGTGACCTGGTCAGGATGGGGCTTTTGCTGAGTTGCCCTAAACAATGGCCTGTGGGAATTCACTACCTCTGTGCTCTGCACTGAGTCCCCTACACCCACCCCAAAGTCCTTAGGTCCCCTGCAACTCTGCACCACTTCCTGTAATCATCCCCACATGTGGTGGTGGCATTTAGCCTCTTCTACCGTGGCACATGTCATTAGGACAAGCTTTAAGCAGGTCTATCTTGCTCCAGGCCAGTGGAGAAACTTTTTTTTTATTGAGGTGTGAGTAGAGGGAGTGGTTGGAGGTGGGGTTAATGAACCACTGACTGAATCATACCACCTAGAGAGGTTTTGACATGCTGAGGTAGCAGTAGCAGCCTACACATTGGACAGCAGTGGCTCTTGTCCAGCTTCGGGGCTTGATTCAGATGAAGGCTGCGTCTGTAGGAGTGTTGGGTGGCAAAGGTCAAGCCAGTGAAAGCTGTAAATCCCAGAAGGGGACTAACCTAAAGGTCAGTCAGTCATGGTGATTAGAGGAACCATCTACAAGATGCGAGAGAATTGGGGGTGGCACAGACAAATCCCCCGTAGACCCCTGCATTCGAGGACAGACACTATTGTTTTCCAAAATGCCACTTTGACGACAACCGTGGTTTATATTTCAGGATAATAGGAAGAACTTCCTTAAAAGAGAAGTAAGCACTTAAACAAACATATGAATAACATGCAACAATACCTGCTCTGTTGACTGAAAGTGTGGAGTGTTTTGATTGTCTGTTTGTTTACTCTGCATATTAACAGTTTCATTCATTATTAGGACTTCTAGCCATTTGCAGTTTATTTACTTCAGGGAAGACCATAAATTCTTACAGTTAAACATATATTTAAATGTGCTCCAGTGTGACATTTCCCTTATGGTTGTATTAGACCTCAAGTAGTTTTGTCCTTTCCCACCTTAATTACCTTAATATGTTTGTCCTACACCATCAGCTTTTTTCTTTGTCAACATAACCCTTTCTGTGAAATTCAAAGAAATGATTTCTTCTGAAATAGTGTGTCTTTAGTTTAATCCTACTCGAAAAAGTTCACACTATTGGAATAATGTCAAATTCAGATGCTGATTTTGCAGTTGCAGTTATGGAACAAAGATATGTACTCTGTACTCAAATAAAATTATAAGTCTGGCAAGTAAACAAAAATCCTAACATTAATAAGTTTTTGTGTTTGTTTTTGTGTTTCTGCATGTCTTTGAGTGCTAGCCTGTAGTTATTGTTTGCAGATCAAACCACACCTAACCTTCATACTGAAATGTGTGTTTTTCACTGGTGCATGCACAGCTGACTGTGTTCTCTCAGCAACCACTTAAAAACCCATCTCTCTCATTTATGCTGAACTGTATGTCTGGGATTTCTATTCGCTTTAGAGACTTACTGGTGTGGTGCTGCACACAATATCTATCAAACTGAGTTTTAGTTCTCGGTATTGTTGGCTTATTCAACATCCATCAATTCGCACAAGAGATGCTTACAAAATTAAAGGACAGTTGTAGTTATTTTCCACCTTGCCATCCTAGTTTTACCATTATCCTGTTGTCAATATATATATAAAAGAGGGTCAGCGCTGTGCTCTCTGAATACAATTTAGCAGTTTACAGTTTATGATGCAGGACCCTCACTAACTTTACCATTATGCAAAACTTGGTTTACTGTGACACTGAATATGTTTATTTTATTTTACTTGTTCTACGTGAGCATCCCATTTGTCATAGAAACAATTAATGAATTAATTAATATTACTTAAATACCTCATAACTAAATATATTTATGTATGTATGTATGATAGTATAAAACATGAAACATGTTTGTCACCTTCATCAATGTGTAAGCTTATTTTATGACAAAATTAATCACTAGTATTTCAATACTGTAAACATAAGATAAAATGCAATGTAAAGTTGTTATTATATATACACATACTAAGAGATAAAGCAAGGGTAGCACAGGGTCAGGTACCTTGTTAGCTCTTTGAGAAAATGTGTTGTTGAACCTGTGATTTATTTTTTTTGGTCTATCAACATAACCAGTTTATGATAACATACAAAAACATCAGGTCAAAAGGAAGAGGTGTCCGATATCTGATTTCATCTTTGTGTTTAGCATAGTGCATTTCAAGCCAATTATTTTGCATACAAACTTTTCTCTGAATAAAACAAGCACCTTGAGGTGTTGTAAGTTAAGTCTTTGCTTCTATCCCCATAATAGCTGTAAACTCTTCAACCCCTATCTACGAAACCTATGCTCCACTTCACACTCATGTAACCTCATTCACCTCCAGACAAGTTAACTTAACCCCACTCCCCCACCCTTGGTCCAAGCTGAGGGAGGATGAGTGGAGCACCACTTAAAACGAGCCGGCTGAAATAGAGGCGTAGCTATCACCTCCCCACATTCACAAATACCCCCTTAAATGAGGAGAAGTCAAAGACAGAAATTCTAATCACTTGCCTTTCCCTCCTTTTTTGTTGAGCGAGATAAATAAAGAACAGAATAGAATTTGAACTGAGGCCAAAGGCAGGGGAGGCACTCTAAGTATTGTTGGATGATCTCCATTTAGTGGAGGCAGGGGCTGAAAAGAGTGCTGTCTTGTTAGTTAGTGTGTAATGAACAACTTTCACAAGCCAGTTGGTCAATGGGAATCACAATGTTCCATTCTTGTGCTCTTAGAAATTCACATTGAAGATGACTGGCACTCAACTGACTTGACTTTAAACAAATAATGAATGAGTTAATACTAATATCATGATAAACAATTCATTTTTATCCAGTATGTTTGTCTCATATTGGGCACCAGAGACCCAAGCGTCATCTTTCATGTAGCTGGTTAAAAGGAACAAGAGTGGAGGCGTACAGAGGCTAAAAAGAACCGCCTCTGTTTGGTAATCGTTCTCTCTTTATCTTTTCATATGACCAGATCTTTCATTCCATCCTTTTCACCACAAAAGAAAAAGAAAAAAAAGTTTGTCAGTCCCCTGTTTCTTTTGTTGTGTTCTTTCTTCTCCATGCTCTTTCTACTTTTATCCTAATCCCAGCCATGCATGAGCGATCAGTTGTGTCCTGTTGTTTCACTGTTCTGCTTTTTTTCAATCAGTAGGGTTCCTCCTTTGTTCCTTTTCTTTGCCAAACACAGAAAAGGTAAGGCGAGGAACGAGTAATGAAATCTCTTCTGTAGACTTAGGCCTTTGTATCCCTCATCAGGATTTTTAGATATAGCTCTGACTGTAATTAAGGAGGATTGTTGCTGTGATGCTGCTCTCTGCTGCCTTTGTTGGTCTTTGGAGAGTTAGAGGAAGGTTGCATCAAAGCTTCTATCTAGAGTCCGGCAATCACGGAAACTGCACTGTTTTGATGTATGAATCCAATAAAAAAATAAGCAGGATCAGAACTTGTAGAAAACCAGTACTTGACAGGCCAAGACATGGCTGTTTTTGTCTTGAAGACAAAAGTCTACCTGAAACTAACAAAAAGAATTATGAACTCATCTCCTGCATGAACCCATTCTGACGTCCTTAAAACACCACAAAAAGAGCTTTGATACTCCTATGAAAATGTAGATTAAAAAAAACTCCTTACATTTTATTTTACACTTTTATCCTAATTAAAGTTTATTTGCACATGATGGCATCTTACCATCGTCATTGTCAGTTTCAATGTTTATATTTTTATATTTACGTACAGACAACCATGCAGATCCATGCAAGGTACTGGACAACATGATCTACAGAACATGTGGTCCAGTGTGGAGACTACTGCTGTGTACTATTGCTGAGGTGATTGTTATTAGCGTGATCATAGCACTATGCGCTCCATATGGGCTCAGTGGGGACAGAGGCTGAGGCTTGCTCAAAGGGACAGTCATTGTTACAGGCTGATCTCTAATCTCTGTGGTTGTCTGCCCTAATTAAAAGTCTTGTGGGTGTGTAGGGTGCCTGGGCCTCTGCTCTGCAGGAAATTATGATCGCAAACGTCTTCCTGTCGAGTCCTGCACTTGGCACTACAAAGTGATGCAGGCCGCCATTACCTGAATGGGCTGGAATCAGAGCAGACAGCCGCATCATCCCAGCTCTTAGTCTATCAGGGCCGTGCACAAGTGGCCATTGTTGACGCCAAAAACGGGATTAAGGAGGGTCTTCAAGGGAATTGATTTTCATGTGAGAACAATAGTGGGGCGCAGAACACTGGGGCCTGGGTCTGAATCACACGGCCAAAGAGCTTTATGAAAAGGGGTGCGCCGCAAGCACTGAGATTAAAGCAATCAGGTTCTTTACCCCCACTCTTTTTGGATAACCCTCCTCCTCCTCCTCCCTCCTCCCTCCTCCCTCCCTTCTGTCCTTGTCCACTCGGCACAGTAATTTTGCCCAAATAATGACCACAGAGGAAAGCCTGTTTAAAAGGTATGGAGAAAAAAAGACACAAGTTGTTTACTTTTCCCCACATTTCCTTTTCCACTTTGGTCTAACAAAAGTTCAAGAGCCATGGACAGGATGGAGGTATGTGAATCACGATGCAGAATGTCTGAGCAGATTCTGGACACTCTGTCCAACACGCCTAAGAGCCAGGCCAAAGGCTCATCTGTTTGTATAGAGAAAAGGCTGTAGGGAGTGGGTATCTGGACTGGGAAGTGGCATGGTTGTTTGGCGGGGACCAGTGTTGGGGTGAACATGACGTGTCACTGAGAGGGGATCAGGGGTTACGGATGAAAGGGATGACCGCCTTGTCCTCTGTCTTTGGCCGACTGTGTGCAGCTGTGGGCACCATTGTGGACATGCTCATTTGCATACGTTTGGCAGGAGCTCTGGGAGGCAGCACAGGCCAAGAGGAGCGGCCCTGTTTAAAATGGAGGCAAAAGGGCGGGCAAGTAAACACCCAGTGTATGCAGATACATACCCATACATTATCTGCACTGCATACACACAACAGCAGTGGCCAAGAGAGAAAAAAGACTATCCCAGTGTCAACGTGTAAATATAAACAGTAGAGAGAGTTGTATTTCAGCAGGTGATAAGGCCATGTCACTGTGACGTTATAATGACGGAGTGAGCGACTGAAGGAGTGTTCTGTATGGGGCTCTTAGCTGGCGGCAGAGGGGTGTGTAATACTCTGACTAGAGACAGGTTTATTGGGCCTGATGAGTGCTAAGCTCCTGTGCCTAGCCACAATGGAGCCTGTGATCTCCCTTTGTGGCTCACTGGGAAGCACTGGTGCGCTCGGCAGCCCCCGCTCTGTCATTAGACAGATTGTGAACAGGCTGCACAAGGCCCAGCCAGGGATGACGGAGCCACCAGCCACTTCATTAGGGGCATTATGAAGAGGACTGAAGCTTTCTTCTCTCCGCCTGTGTCCAGAATTCACAGGTCTGTTTAATCACATAATTCTCCTCAAGTGCCCCAAGGAGGCTGCAGCACAGCAAGGGCCCTTTAGACCCATGACAACTTGGAGAGATTAATTATATTCATCTTTTGGAATATCTGCAGAATAAGAGGGAATTTGATATTGGCTCGCTTTTATTTTTTTCCTCTTGTCTTTTTCCAACCAGCTCTTTGATGTCCTCCTGTTATTGTTGGGGGACGTCTGTGCAACCCTCTGCTGCTAGAGCTTTGATATGCTGCAGCAGGGGTTAAGGGTGAGCGTCCAAAGGTCCAGGGCCAAGACGTCCTAACTTCTGTCTTGGAGAGGACTGACCTCTGGACCCAAGGGTTGGACGGAGAGACTTCAAATTCCGCCTCCCTTTGATGCACACTCTTTCACAGCAGTTAATTAGCCAGGGTGGCTAAACGTTTAGCCTGGGTGTGAAAGAGTCTGGGATAGCATGTGTGTCCAAGACATTGCCTGCTTTTTTGGTGTGTCACAAGGTCTTTTGAAACAATGTAGTACTTGGACAACTTGTTTGCATAGGATAGTGGGTGAATGCTGCAGCCTATTCACGAGAGCTAATTCACCAGGAAAAGTTTTGAGAAGGCCTTTCTGGTAATGAAGAGAAGTCCTTGACATTTCTCTCATTTCCTCTAATCAACTACATGATTTCCCTCTTATTCGGTGTCTTTGTTTGCTATATGTTACAGGAATCTATTGCACAGAGAAGCAAAATAGAAGAACCTCTTATCTGGCAAGTGGCAGTTTCTGCCTTTGAATCATTTCAAGTCACTGCAATATATCTTCTCCTAATCTTCATGAAGTCTTTGGGGAGCATTAATATAAATTTCTGAGGATATGGCTTTCATCAAGTATCCAGTAAGCACTGAGGGGTTTCAAGCAGGATCCAATTTTCTCTTCCTTCTATTCTAACTCCTATAAGCAGTCGTGAGCCAGACTGGTAGCTTCAGCTGTAACATACTGGATCTGTCAGAGCTAAAATATCAGTCGATGCAGTACATAGGGCATAATAATTTCCCTATGCTAGTAGGAAAGGGCAAATAAAGCTTGTTTGTTCAATTTCAGAGAGACAGTAAAACTCTTTGCCTCTTGGCCTTGAACACACAGGCCTACAATAAAAATGCAATATAAAGGTGATATATTACATCAAGACTAAGCAGCAATAGTTCTGAATTAAGACACGTGTGATCAACACATCTGTGATGTTCACTGCAGTACCTGTAAATCATTAGCACAGGTGACGTATTAAAGTTTTCTTTTCCTACCAAATCTTCTTTAGCCTAAGGCAACCTTCAATCATTTGCCCACAGAGCAACATAAAAAAAAATTCATTTCATGTTGTTTGTGCTTCGGATAGTGGGAGGAGGGAGCTAGGTTGGGTCTGGTTGATATTGTAGAGATATCGATCTGCTATTGAGTGCACACTGTGTCCAGACAGTTTCTATCCCCAGGGACCTGAACACTAAATCATTCTCTCATTTTAAGCTAACTTGTATGTCTGCAGAACTGACAAAGCTCTCAGGCTAGAAAAACTTTAAAGTAAAATACTTTCATTCTTCCTGTCTGACTCTCTGTATTCTGTCTTCAGCTTTTCATCCATTTCTTACACTTTTGCACCTTACATTGATTCAAATGTAGTTGCTGCCACTACAAACTGTGATCTTAAAGACATGTTCCCTAAACAAGAGCCTTTTTAACAAGCATGAAAGGATTTTAGGAGATTTACACTGCTTGTGACTTAAACATCAATGCGTAACCTATTTCTTTATGAATAAGGATAGGGCTGCTCTCACAGTATAACCTGATGATTCACACATTTGTGGATGTGTGGAAAAATATCTTTAACCACTGCATTACTTGTGTTTTTTATGAGCAACCACAGTGTTTCTTATTGTATACATGCTCATGCTGTAGTTTGGCACGTAAAAGGGGAAGTTCAGTCTCCACACAACACAATGTTCATCTTTTATGTAAAGAGAAACATTCACTGAGCTCTTAATTATGCAATGACAAATATAATAGGTCTTTGTCATATATCATGATTCACGGGTTAAACCAAAGACCATAATTTACTTTAGTCATGCAAGAATCCTATGTTATTTCAAATTGTTTGGTGATTGTTGAATTATATCTAAACAATATGAAGATTATTGTTAATAATAAGCAATAAAACAAATTTTCTTATTATGTGTGTGACCATATTCTCTTTGCTTCCCACAGCTGTTGCCCTGTTATCATGTACTGTATAAAGGATTCTGTTGAATGAGCTTGATACGAAACTATTGAATCAAACAACTCTCTTACTCCAAACTATTTTCTCAAGTCAGTACATCTGATCTGATGATTACTGGAGTGCATAGTCCTTCCATATGTGCTGTTTTGTTTGTGTGCAGGTGCCTGTGTACGCAGTTTGCTTAGTAGTCAGGACAGGTTTCAGATTGCTTGGTGTTGTTCTCCAGCTCGGCCACCTGCAGCTGGGGATCGATCAACTCTGTAGCACCCAAACCTGACCCCCAACCAACTGGCCCCCGCCTCCAGAATCCCATCCCTTCCCTGGCTGGATCAACCAGACCAACAGCGGACTATTTCTTCATTTCTCTGGTCTAAGTCAAGTCAAGCTCACATCTGTGTTTAAAGGACACAATACCAGCATGATTTAACATAAAACTTACAAACGAAAACTAGTGTCTCCTGTCAAAGCTATTGTATGAACACATACAATATGTCACATAGACATATTTGCAAAGTAGCAAGTGGATACAAAAGATAACTCAACTGCACTTATTTGTGCATTGCATTTATTTTCTGTATTTATTATATGTATTATATTATTATTATAATGTATTTACATTTATTGTACTTGTATTGGTAACAAGCTTTTTTAGTCTAATCAACTATTATTTAAAGCCATGTGTATAAACATTTAATATATAGTTTATAACAAATAATGTCGATATAACTGTTTATAAATGTAGAAACACCTGTTTATTAATACAATTCTTTTTCAATAACTATAACTCGTCTTGTCAACACGCGTAGGTAAAGGCTAACAGAGAGTGAATGACAATACAGAAAATTACAGTTGTAATATTATAAACTAAATCTTTATAGGAAATACTTGTAAATACTCGATTGTTATTACGTCTGCATACAACTGCACTAAAGTGTGGTATGTGTATGTTTGCGTGGTGCTCATAACTGCTATATAGAGGGGGTTAAAGTGTTACCAAACATATATTTTAATGAACACAGGTTCTCACACAGTCACACATAAACATAGAAATGCATTAATCGTAGCCTATCAACAGAGTACAGGTAAAACTTTGCCTATACTTGTTCATTCCAAACACTGAAACTAAGAAGGACATTTGGAAAGCTGCTGCTGACTCAAATCCCTCTTATTTTAGAACTCCTACACCTCGTCAGACGCATCATGGCACATAGGTCTTGACAAGAACAAACTGGTCCTACCGGATAAGTGGAGGTTGTGCCAGACCCTTACAAGATACTCCCTGCTGCAGAGCCAGAGGAGAGAAGTTTTCTATTATCGAGGGCTCTCACTTAATGATGAAAGTAAACAACATGAACAAGAGTGTTTAATATTTCACAGCCCACCCACAGATGTAGCAGTGTGCGGGGAATAACACATACATCCACACATACCAATGTAGTTCTGATTAAGACAACGAGACTGTCCCTCTTGCAACTGACCAGGTCTCCTGAGTGTGTGTATCTTTGTGTAGTAAGGTCTTGAACATTTGCTGCCTCAGTCTTTTTTTTTCTCGACTCTCTCCCTCTCTCCTCCGCCCTCTCTCTGTGGTGATATATGGAACATATGGGAAATTACTGTGGGGTTATAAAGGGCTGTTGACTTCAGCAGACATGCAGTAAATTACGCTGTTTGTGTAGGGGAGGAAAAACACAAGCTCTTTAGGAACACTTAGTGCAGATTTCCTGTACAGACTTAACTCTACCTCTCATTCCCTCTTCCTCCCTCTCTTCTTTTGTACCTACTTCTCTTACCCTCCGTTTCTTCCTGACTCCCTCTCACTAGTGTAACACAGGCCGCAGCACAATCTCATTCTGTTCTCATAGTTGGTGGTAACACAGTGGGATATATCCACACAAATTACACACATAAAACTCATAAAGCCTGGAAAATATTTTAATAGTTTCCGCACCCCCTTAGTGGCAACAAGCTGCATGTGCAGAGCTGGTGAGCACCACTAACATTATTGGTGCAATTAAATGTGAAACACAAGAGAGAAACATGGGGGAGTGGGAGCCCAAAATGGCTGTAAACAAGGAAAATGACACTTGACAAGTTGTAATTTATGGACGTCGTTTCAGAGGCAAGAGACTCGCCATTCCTACACTGGCAGAGGAGGAAGAATAAGGATCTAGGCTTTAGAAGAACTATTCACAGAATGTTAGTGCATCAAAGCCACACAGAGACAAAAAAGGGGAAAGAGAAAGCTGTGACTTCAAAGAAGAAGCATGATGAGCAATGCACAGTGAGAGAGAGAGAGCGAAAGATAGAGAAACCAAGAGAGCGACAGGAAGTGTGTGTCAGAGAGTGAGAGAGAAAGCTTTGCAGGATGATAGTACTGAATGCAAGCATGGGATGGGGGGGTGAGGTGGGGGAGGCCCCTGGATACAGGCGTACTCTCCTCATCTCAAAGAATACTAAATCTCACACACACACACACACACACACACACACACACACACACACACACACACACACACACTGTCTGGGGAAGAGATGCTATTAAACAGAATAGCGTAGAACTTGAGTTCCCATACCCCAACCCCATCTAGAAACAAATCAGCATCACCATTTGTATGTTTACTCTCTTTCCAAAATGAGGACAAAACTGAACCAAAATGGTCAACAAAAATAAGCATACTATGAAAAATGAAGCTGCTGTCATACCTGATAAAAGCTTCCAGTTCATCCCTCAACAACAGCAGCTGAAGCCAGATGTTTACTGTGATAGTTACACTTTGTGTTTTAACTGCAAACATGTTTCTTGCTTAACTAACTTGGCATAAGGTAAATACAGATGTAATTTTGCAACACAAACGGCAACACAGTGATTTGAAATCGTCCTTTTAAATATCTCGAATCATAAACAGAAAAGTAAACTGAAACTATTTGATTCACTTTTAAATGTTTCACAATACAAAACGTTTTGTTCAAATTAATTTACATTTATATATATATATTTTTAACCATCTAATCACGATGATTAAACGGGAGCACACCACCCCACTATTTAACAGTTCTCCAGTTTGTTATCTGCTTTTCAAGAATTACATTTAAAACCAAATGGATAAAAGGATTTAATGCATGTGGAGTATAAGCACTGCATAAGCTTTTTTCTGGTGGACCTGTCAAAGGCACTGAACAGTGAAAAATGTTTAATTTGACCAAACTGCAATCACTTTATTCAAGTGTGATCTGTTTGTTTGCAATGAATTCCACAGTGGACCAAAAAAGTAAGATTAACCAAAATTTTTAAGGTTTTACAGTAGATATGAAAGCCCCTTTTGCCATATAAATACACAAGTAAAATTCACAGTGTAGATATTTTGTAATTCACAAACTGACAAGATGCTTGTCTGATGCACCAAGCATCTCCAATTGCAGCTCATTAACTCAGTCAGGGGGAAGCGTTCTACAAGCACGGAGAGAAACTATTAAAATACTTTCATTAACTGGAAGAATAAATATCCCAGTTGCAGCCCAAAGTGTCTTCATTCGGGCTTAAATGTGAGATATGCCGTTGCCATGGTAATATGGCAATGGCTGTAGCCCTCCTCCCAGCTGTTTGAGGGTTTTGTGTGAGAGAGAGAGAGAGAGAAATATAAAGAGAGAGACCCTGTGACTGTGTGTGTTTGTGTGTGTGCACGCATGCATTGATGCAGCCTCCGTGCTGTGTTCCCCCTTTCAGTCTTCAGAATAGTGTCTCTACTAATCCGTGAAAGTTGCGGTGCTCTGAACCAGTGGCCAAACCTTTTCCCACTGAACCAAGGCCCAGGGTCTGCGCTCTGCTTTACACTTGATTGGTCCTTCCCGTAGCAAGACTCCCCTCCCTGCTGGGTGTGAGCCCGTCCCCCTTGCTGGGCTGCTCAGCACTGCCTAATCGCCTTCTCCCCACCATAATTACCAGAGCTGAGTCCAGTACTCACCAACACACCATTAAAGTCTGGCCAGCCAATGCTCACCAGCCCTCACACACATGCAGGCCCAGACACAGGCCTAAGACCAGGCCCAACTCCACCAACAGAGCACCTGTTCATGTCTGGGATGCCCCGCAGCACTGCGGACTTGGCTGATGCTGCTACTGGGTAGGAAAAACAGAGGCAGTTGGCAGCTGTGCTGTTGTCTTCCTCCCCCTGCAGTTGAGGTGATGTGTTTATTTGGGCTGGTGTGCTGCAGTGAGAAACTGTGAGAGGTAACTATCTCCTTGTTGTGCTGTACAGAGTACCAGAGAATCCTCCCTGCAGAGACAGAGCCCTTTGATATGTGACCACTTCAAACCTACACATACAATGGAAGCAGTGGAAATAGCCCAAGTTGATGTTGTGTGGGCAAGGTGAGACAAATTTGCTTTGCTCAAAACCAACCCTGCACTTTAGTTTTCCAACCCTATATTTTTTTTCAGCAAAGCAAATACAAAACATATTGTACATTCTGAACACAGGCAATCCTGCAATGTGTTTAAAATCAGAAATAGAAATGCTCCCAATGCTTTCAATTTTGTTGTGCCACAAGGTTCTTCAATTTCATACTATTGCACCATTGATGAGAGCATATGGGACTGGCCAGGTGAAATGCAGTGACCTGGCAAACAGTCCAAAGACTGGTGAGAGTCGGGTACACGTCAGAAGGCACTGGGTGTGCTGGCACAAACAGTACCCAGAATGTGGATCAGACAGACATCCAGCACTCGTTAGCTTATTACTCTCTTATTAGGAACATTTTTGCCTTGCATGGATTGGCAGAGTCCCGCTAGCCACCCTCTTCACATGGCCCAGGCTCTGTCAGAGTTGATCAAAAGACATTTCTTCACATCTCCAGACGCCAGGGAAAAAAGGAGAAGAAAAGAGGGAGAGAAGAAAAGAGCCAGAAGGGGGCATACTGCTCTCTCTTTACTCTAGTCTTTTAGTGAATGAGGACTTTTCACAATGCCCTCTCCTTTTTCTTTATTTTTTCATTCTTCCATTGGCAAAAAAAAAAGAAAAAATAGCATTTCCCATCGCATTTCGCCAAATTGTTTTTGCCATATCAAAAACAATTATCCTCAGGTGCAGAATTACAACCATTCCAGTGGGAGAACGAGGTCCTCACAAATCTGACTGGCTTCCAGGCAGCCAAGACCCCCTCGAAGTGGTAATGAAAAGTGTAACTTTAGCCTCCCAGCTGTACGTCTCAATCCATAATCCTTCCCCAAAAACCTCACCGTAGAGCCTCCTACCACTCCCATGGCGTTCCCAGCCTGTGCCGGGCAGGGCCTGCACTGATTTATGTGGCAGTCCCATGTCATACTCTCAACCTGAAAAGGATTTGCTCCCCTATATTTACCAGGGTGGTCAGGGCAGTTCTCTGGATACACAGAAAGCCCAGTCTCTGGGCCTCACTCCCAGACAATCTTTTCACCCCTCTGTGCCAATAATATGGACATTTTGGACCTTACCAGAATCAGACGGTGCTCCAGTGTTTACATAGTGGTGTGTTTCAGCAGTGCAGAGGTGAGTGTCTGTGTGTGTGTTTGTGTGTTTGCAGAGCTATCTGTAATAAGATACTGTAGATGAGTTTCTACCTGATACTAAACCTTTCACAGTGTTCCAGTGTTCCACTCAGCCTGCGAAGTGACAGTGAGCCCATAAAACACTGAAATGCAGAGACAGATAACACTTCAGCATGTTTTAGTTGTTAAAATTGTGTTTATTTCACTGACCTTTGTGCATTTGCATGGTGATTTTCAGCTGCTGTGTCATAAAGATGCAGTAATTTGGAACAGATCTCATGCATTGAATTGTCCATCTCCATGATATACAGTATGGATGTTTCTATTTAAGGCTCAGAAAAGTGTTGGAGGAAAGTGTTTTACAGTATTCTCCTGGCAGCCCAAGCCAACTGCTACTGTGAAACACTAGATTAAAAATTTATTGATTTCCAGTGAAAAATTCTGGCAAAGTTGAAAAGGAAGACGCTAATTGGTAGAACTATAACTAATTGATAATGTGTGTGTAAATTACAGATTTTCAAAGAGCTGAAAGACATAAGAGAGAAGTCTTCAGCGGTTCTGTCCATCACAGACAGTTTTTCTCTTTGGTGGAGCTGACTTGAGTAAAAAGTACAGATTGTGTTACTTACCCATACAGCGTGACTAAGGATCCAGTAATAGTTGAGAGCTGAACAGATGTTGGTAGATGGGCTGTTGTGGATGGTGGTGGTCTACTCTGCCACTGTACATCCACTCCAGTCAAGTAAACCAAAGTGACCTCTGGACAGCTGGGTTTATACATCCTGTGGTTGGTTGTCTACATAGTGTGGCAGTAGGAGCAGCGGGTGGTTGATGCAGAATCTAAAGAAGGGATCAGCTCATCCTATTTTATGTGTGTGTGTGTGTCTCTGTGTGTGTGTGTGTGTGTGTGTGTGTATAAACGTGTGAGCACACATACTGGATGCACATGAATGTCTCTTGTATGCATGTGCATTTGTGTGACAGCCATGTTGTTAAATACTAAATACTACCTTGTACATTCTGAACAGGAAATGAAAGCATTACTGCCCAGAACATGCACAGCACATGCCTGATATAAATACAATTTTCCACTGTATATGTCGGTTAAAGGTGCAAATTAAGAGATCTCAGTCCTACAAAATTTCAAATGAATTTGGCTTCATCATCTCCAGATGAAAATTTCTAACAAATGTGGCATGACCTGAGAAAGACATTTGGACCAATGCAAATGCAGACAAAATGGCCGCTGTGGCTAAGCTAACAGGGGAGGAAGAAGATGGAGCTGGTACTCTGGTACTTTGAATGCTGCATGAAAGCAACACATTCATATGTGACTTTTCATAATATTAAAGCGCATAACACACTGAATCATACAATTTATGTATCTATGTATGTATATCGCATCTTTTTGCCGGATTTGTTTGAGCAGCTAAAGACTTCCCTCTACTGTAAGACATTTCATTTCAGATACACAGTATGTGCTGTATTATCCAAGCAATTCATTGTCTCAAAGGTTTCCTGACATTACAGCTTCAGATTGACTTTTAAAATGTGTAATTTTGTTTTCTTAGCACGAGGTTGTTTACAATTTGCACAACCTAGAGAAAAATAGTGTAAATAAAATAACAGCGCGCACTTCAACAGACTTCAGCATTAGAGTGAGTGAAATATTTTCAGCCAGAGTTGTGAGATGAGTAAAATGTGACAGCTTCATAAGAAAGTCTGTTTGAGTCTTTGCAGTGAAAGCCTTCATATTATGACACAAGGAAAGCCTTCAAATTTTTTATCATTTTTTTTCTCCCATGTGTTAGGAAATCGTGTGAGAGATAGTCGTCTTTGTAATCGAGATTTAAAGGATATGATTGGTAACTTTGCCTCACAGTATATCACTGAACTCAGATTTTAAAGTGGAGATGCGAATATGTGAATATATTTTGAGGGGTTTAACAGTATGCTTATTTGACAGGTTGAAGTGGGTTAAGATCACAAAAGGAAGAAAAAGAAAGAAATAATATAATGGAAATAAAATGAGTACTTTTACTGTATGAATCACAACTTCATAATCAGACTTTGTCTGTAAAATAACACATTACAACAACTAGCTTACACTAAATGATCATAATTTGACGATGAGCTCAATTTCTATAGAACAAGCTAATGTTTATGTTTATCCGTTCAATATGGTTGCTCAACTGATGTAAATGCAATATAATAGACTGGTAAAGAATTGAAGATTTGTGTTGTGGGGATGTCTAAGTGTCCTGATAAGTAGGCGGGACACTGCTGACAGTTCAATGTCCGCTCTACAGATGAACATACGAAAAACAGATGGTGGCCTTTCATTCTGCAAACTGAGAGAAGTTTCACATTTCAATCTTAGACAAACATCTCTGATTTGACTCGCAGCTTTTGATCACAGACTCTGGTTCTTATTTATCAATGCATATAATTATATTATTATGAGAGCCTCTCATTTTAGACAGTGTCCCTTGAAGAAATAAAAAAACTCGTCTGCCAATTAGACACCACCTTGAAATAGAGAGCTAATGAATTTCATTGGCTTTTGAAGCCGCACATGAAGTTTCACAAATGTAAAAACAACTGAAAGAATTACAAAGAAACTTAAAAACAGATGGCTTCTTCAACAAACAACTAAACTAACACAAGTATGCATAATTACTTTCTCATTGTTCTTGCAGTTACCATTTGTCTGACATAAGCTGGAAAGTTTTCAACAATTCTCAAATAACTTTCTTTATTCCATCTGCTGAAATTAGAATAAAACCTGTAAGGTTCTGTTGTAAAGATTTTTGATTAATTAAAACAGTGTTCTCAAGTCTGTATAATAGCTCAAAACCAAGTTCATTTATACTTGAAAATAAGAAAAACTGAGGTTTTAAATTTCAAGACATGCTGTAATGGTGACTTTGACACTGTACGATTTAATTTAGGGTTTAACATACATTTTTACAAATAAAGCAAAAATAAGTTTGGTTATTGATTTTAATAATATAATAATTTATTAAACATAGTGATTTTTAATTTGATTAAAAATACTCTAAAAGCACCTTTCTTTTTTACTATCACTTTTATCATAAAAGTGGATTGTATGTTAAATCTACGTCCATATATTAGATGTAAACATTTTTTAACAACGCGATTATTAAAATATATATTCAACGAAAAAAGAAATATACGACACAACCTCAGCATTACATTACAATAATGATAGTAAATGTATTATTTTTGTTTTGTTTGTATTCTTACTTTAATTTTATTTGAAGTATAAAATCAGCGGTTGTGGTATGTGCGAACAGTTAAAAATAAAATACTCGATTATTAATCTTAACACAATGTGCTCTTATTTTGATGTTTCATTATTACAGATTATTACAGATTACCAATTTGGAAGTTTCTAAATCAATATTTTTACTTTATCGGTGTTTCAGTAAAAAGATGCGATAAAATAAATACAGATCCTTAGTATTATCAATACCTAGTTATGTTGTTTTGTTTTGTTTTGGCATCAATTAGACTATACAGAAAATAGGAAAACAGAGATAATGATAATGACAATGATGATTACGATGCTGTTTTCACATTATGAGCATCTGCATATAGAACGCATAATGTAAAGTGGGAGGACTGCCTATATCACAGAAGACCCATTCTCATTTTGTCAAGTTAAATTGATTCACCTGAAGGTTCTGGTCACATATTTCTTTAAATGTACCTTAAATGAGCCCAGCCACAATTCTAGTGTACAAAAGAGTCACATCAGAGTCAAACCATTCATGAGAAATAAATACGGAGTAGGATTTTGTAAATGTTCTTCAAAGACATTCCAATTTCACACTGCCAAATTAAAGCACCCTTATATTTCAGGCCCATAAGTGATGTTCCTGCTGTCTGGACTTCAGGCTATTTTCATTGACATAGTTATAATTTAGCGCAATATATAATAATTTAGAATTAAATTAATCAAGATTATATATTTTTGTACAGTAAATATATAATTTGACTTTTTGTGCTAAGTAGTAGTAATATTAATATTGTATGTTATTTTAACCTTTGTTTTTTTTTTCAGTATTGACGGATTGACACTTTTCAATCTCTGCTTTTCTGTGCCATATAACATTTCCATCCAAAGTTGAAGACATATAGTCATATCTGGGCTAAACAGTTATGTTTGTTCCTTGTCAGCATTCTATTTTCAGTGTTGATGTATATTTTGTATGAGATTTTGCTATCTCTGGCATTACCTGTCTTGCCATCATGACACATGATTGAGCTGAGTGCTGCCACACATCACTTTTTGAGTTGGGAACATCTGCAGCATGTCACTGAGTATTTACAAAGATGACATACATGATGTGTGACCTGTGGACATGTAATGCTGAAGATGATGCACATCTTCAGCACATGGGCTCCGATATGAAAGTTTTAAGAAGAGAAAAGGTGCAACTGACAAAGTGAGGAGATTTAATAATCTTTAGCGGAACTTGTGTTTTAAAAACACATAATTGCAGCTAGCATCAATGCTAGACAATGTCTAACATCTCTGCTGTAAAGAGAAAACTAACATTGCATTTAAATGTGAAAAACTAAGGTGACTTTTCACATAAAGTGATGTTCGTGATATTCTTTACTTACAAACTCGCACCACCTTTTTTTTTTTTCCTCGGAATACATATTTACCAAGTAAACTTGAATGGGATCAACAATATTTCTTTCAGTAAAAATGGGTCAGCATTATACAACCAGGAATTTGACTGCCAACATCCTGCAGCTTGTTTATGGTGACATCTCATTGCTTGTTTGGCAGGGTCCTGCCACTGTGCATCTTTATTATTTTCTATCCACTCCTGGTGTAGGCACCCCGGCAGCAGCAGTGACAGCCCTTATCCCTCCTCTGTGCCCCACCTCATACTAAGCCTTGGATTTGAAGGACAGGCAGCTCAGGACACAACAAGTGCGCCAAAGCAGTGCATAAGCAAAGCTTTAGAGCATAAGGCCACACTCCAGTGTACCTTTCTTGGACAACAAGTACACCATGCTTACTGCTTAAAAAAGACATGTCACAGTTAGTACTTCATCTGCCATGCCAGGTTTAGCCAAAAAAGTTAAAGAGCGTCAGTAGTGAGGAGTTATGGAGTGTGTGAAGCTGCTCTTTGGACAAACATAAATACAGTAATGACTCAATCAGCCCAGTTCGCTTCGCGATTTTAAAGGCCCCACAGTCGGATCCTGCACTCTTTTCTACAGTATCATTACAAATTCACACCATTCTGTTAAATTATGAAAGAACAAAATAATAAAAAATTCACACATAGTGAAATGGACTGTTGTTATTACCTTCAAATCTGTGGCTTGAATTCTTCATTCCAAAAGGCGAAGTTTCCTCCCGGGGAGCACCAGGAGGTGCTGTAAAGCAGTTAGCCTTTGATAGCACAACACCAGCAAAAACAAACATGGCTGATGAGGGGGGCAGGACCAATAGTAACATATACTGGTTCAGAGACTTAATGCAACATTAACGTTGTTGGAGCTTTTTGAGCCTGGAGCATCAATATTAAAAAAGCTACCCCTGCATGCTCTCCTACATGGGGCTCAGGAAGGAGACGCACCCTGCTATGACCTCAGCTGAAAAATTCAAAGTCATGTTGAAAACTGTAGCGTCAAAGTTAGCATGGTAGCTAGAAGCATTTGAGCAAAGCTTAGCACCCCACAATGCAACATGCCGCAATCAATATGAAGTTATGTCTCTTTCTTGTAACGCACGCCTATAATCATTGGCTACCTGTGAAGCCGAATTTACTGTATGTCACAACTTTTTCAAACCCTTTTCACCCTTTTTTAGCTGAATTTTTTGCTGGTTAGTTGTTTTTTTATATTATAAAGCATTTTGGACAATTCAGCAAAGTGTCTTAAGCAGAATGTTCCAGTCAGTTAAAAGCCATTATCAAATTAATACTAGAAACAGTCAATATGCAGTGGCTAGATCAGCGTGAAAAGTCTAGAGAAAGAATTGGTTTTGTTGGGGGAAGTCTGAACTCACTGACAAACAGTAAAAGAGTGTTGAAGACTTGGTTAATTGAGTCCCAGATTAGGTCTACCAGAAAGTGATAAACTAGACGAAGACGAAGTGAGGCGACCTGGTCCTCCTTTAGCCTCATCTGAAGTGCTAAACCTCACCCTGACTTTGTAACGCTGAGGCTTGTGAGTCACAACTGTGAAGATATAATGTTATTTAAACCCAATCTGTCACCAAATGGAGCGAAAAAAAAAGCTTGCCAAGTGTACGAGTCTAACATCACCACTTATGAGACACAAGCTCACACACACACACACAAACACGCAGACACATACACCTCCTTTCCTTCATGTCATTACTCTAGCAAAATCACCAATTAATAAAAAGTGAATTTGTGGAGTTGTAATTAGCACAATCGCTATCAAAGGTCAGTTAAGACATTAAGAAAAAAAGTGACAGAAGTATCAACACTATTATATGACTTAATATGACATAATTATGTTAAATAATTAGTTCCCATAACTGACAGGTTATTTCGGATGATAATGAGGAAAAATCTGAAAATATTTTCTAGATGTGATAACAACAGCAATGAATAATTTCTCAGCAGTGAACATCATGCCATCCCTCTTGGGTCTTAGTTGTTGCCGCAGCCCGTGACCCATTTTGCCTTTTAAACAAACCAGAAATGTTGCTAATTTTGACAGCTCAATTTACGAGCACCCAAGCCATAACAAGTCTGCCACCTCCTGCAGTAATGTTGAAGCTGGTGACAGACTAGGAGCACTGGCATGTTCTTGCCCTGATGGTGCCCAGGTGGTGCTCATGGACCTGAAAATACATGTTGCCACATGTCCATAATAGATGGAGAGATATGGCCACGTGGGGCCATGTTCAGTCCAGAAAACTTTGTTGTAGTGTTTTCAGAAGTTGTCCAATCTTTTAGAATCAGAAACTAAGTATATTAGCATATTGCTAAACATGAAAGTCTTGCTATAAAATGTGAAGTATCAAGAGTAGAAGTACTTATTAAGCATAAGAACTGCTCCTGTTAGGGTAAAAATGTCATTTTGTACAACCAACACTTGAAATGCTATAGCTGGTCTAGGTGGGGCAAATTTTAACTACTTTAAAAACTTTTGGGTAGCTTAATCTTGACCAGTCATTTTATAAATTATAGATTGCCCTCTATAAAATGTGTACAATCTGAAAAATAAGTACCAAGTACAATATTTCCTTCTGATAGTAGCACACAAGTAATGTAAAAGAGTAGTTTGTCAAGATTTTAACACTGTACAGATATGATTAGTAATCTTTTATAACATGCATGCTATAACGCCCATTTCATCACATAAGAAAAAAAGATACAAAACAAGTATAAGTATATTTTTTCTCATTTTATTGTAATGTCACTAACTTAACTGTTCACTGTAAACATTTCATTTTCGTGTCATAGTTTTTATGCAGTGTGTTGCAATGCACCGAAAAGGTCCAGTCAAAATGTGATTTTCTAAAATATATACCTCCATTTCATCAAATTATTTTTTATTTGTGTTATGGAGGTATCTTGTTTTGAGTATAAAAGTAATCAGGCAATACTATGTCGTCCCTAAATAATGATGAGAGTACAGTCTTTGGTTTTCTTCCTTATAATATATTTATATATTATATTATAATGAAAGTGAAAATATTCCTGCTGTGAGATGGTGAGCCCTAAAACCTGCTCAGTTGGTTTGACTTCGTCTTTATGAAGGTCAAAGGATTCTGTTGGATTTCTTTACATCAGTTTGTTTAAATCAGCAGGTCTGTGGTATAATAGAATGGGCTAACCTAAGTACACTGGGGATATATCATTTAGGCATATGAATTCAATGTGCTGAATGAAGCACTATTTGAAACCTCAGGCCACATTAAGTACCAAATCAACATGGCTGCCAGGCTTAAAAGAATAATAATAATCTAAAAGAAAAAATATATATATTGCCAAAATGAAATTGGCAAAGAATGCAGGGTGTGCATGTGGCAGTGGGCTGCTCTATAAAGACATCTGCTGATTACACAGTTTGGGGAGGCCTGGTAGAGAGGAGCCTGGCAGTGAAATGTGTAAAGAGATTGAGACCACACGACGACTGCTGAAAGAACACAGCACTCATACCCTCACAGCCAGTCTCTGTGAGCATGAAGCCATAAAGACGTGAAGCGGAAAGTTGCCTTCACTCTATTTTACACAACAAGAGAACCTGGGCTGCTCAGGGTGGCAGAATAATCTTAGGCCCCCAAAAATCCACTCACAGGCTTTTTCATTTTGTTCAGGCCTACAACTCTGCAGGCACACAAAATTTCCAACATTGCTCATGGCTCAATTGAATTTTTCACTGCTATTGTGAAGCGTGATCAGGCAAAACAAAAAATACACTATTTTGACGGCGCCATTTTGAAAATGCTCTCTGCATATGTCAGATGTGATGTGTTCACTTCCCCAAGACGACGGCAATTTGGTGTCTGTCCCAGCTGACAGTCACATGCCTCTAGTCAGGCCTGCCTACATGCATCCCTGCATGATGTTGTATCAGTGCTCTGTATGGCAGGTGGAGACAGGGACCTGCTTCAGGTTGCCCATGTGGTGCAGCATGGCCCCCCAGGGAGACGCACTATGGTGCCATACTGCAGATGTCTTCATAGATATGGCAGCAGTACCGGCCCTCACAGCCACAACACAGCACACAGAGCCTTCCACCTAACAGGGCCAGATCACTGCACACAGACGACACCCACATCCTTCTGCCACGCTCCTTTTAGATTCAATGTTGAATCAGTACTGCAACTGCCACCTATGTGATTGTGCTCATCAACCCCGTCATACCGTTATGTATCTTCAAAGTTCACTTCAAAGTAAGTAAACAGGAAAACATTTGGTACAGAAAGTGATGACTTTTAAATATAGTGCAGTATTCACATAGAAAATTTATTAATTTATACTTATGTGCACAGAACTCAATCCTAAGGGATAAAACTGTCTTTACAGAAGACTGGTATTTAACTGGTATTTTATCGCATCTGAGCAAAAGTTTCATAAGAGATTTGTTTGGATATGGTTCTCTGGTTAGTTATACAGACTCTACAGCTGACATACAGATTCAGAGAAGAAACAGACGGACCGCAGAGAGTCAACTATCTGTTCTTTTATCTTTTTTCTTTTATCGCATGTCTATAAATATTGGCTAGAACAACCTTTCCTCAGTGGGTTTCAGGTACTTTTGTTCATCGACAGTGCTCATTACGATTGAGCTCAGTGTGAGAGAGAGGCAATCTGAAACAGCTCTTTAATTTGTAACTGGGCAAATGTAAGTATTTTTTATCTGGAGATAACCAGATAAACGCAGTGTTATTGAATCCTAATTGAAGCTTATCTCTAAATTATGCATAACTTCAGCACAATCCGTACTGAGATGATGTGTTTACAATGGACTTAAATTTCATCAGCACGTCTGAGGGCATCTGGTTCTACCTCAGCTGAGCCATATGTGTCCCTCTGATCATGTTTAGTCAATGTGTCCTGCTTGTGTTTTCCCTAAGATTTTCCCTCTCCTCATGACCTCTCACCCAGGATCTCTCTTTTTTCTTTGTTGTGCAGGTCAGAGTCCATGCACCCGCGCGCACACAACCACATGGCCACGTTTTGGTATGCAGATACAAAGACACAGGTAAGTCTGGTCCAGGTGCACCCCACAGTGATCCAGACCCACTCTGGTTCACCCCTCAGCTCTCAGGTCAGACCTAGAGCCCAGCAGGCTCCCAACACAGGTCATGCAGGGCCTCAACATCCCAGAGATGAGACTCCAGACTGGCATGAAGAGTGTTTGATGTCGCTCTAGCTGTGCTCTGTTACTACATTACTATGCCTTTAATTAGCTCCAGCAGCTGCTACTTCCTGGTTGACAGGCCCTGGCAACCTCCACTGTCTCTGTAATCTCTTACAGGTGACTGTCAGTTGCATGTCATTTTGTTAGATATGGACAGGCTGTGTGCTCTTCTTTAAGTCAGGTGTTACAGCTTTAGAAAGCAACGTTGCTATTTAACAAGCTAATAAACTGTGAAGTGACTGTAGACAAGATTTGAATGAAAAATGCTCACAGTGCTATAATGACCACAGCATGTTTCCAAATATGTTATGCAAATATGTCCCCAAGGACCAATCCTCAGCCCATTTTTTTACAGGTTTCATGTCTGTTTTCTAAGGATGCAATCATGGTAAAGAGAGAGTAAAGTTCTCCAGGTGACAGTAAATGTGCTACTCTGCATTCTTTATCTGGATTTCCAGCTTGCACAAAGACATCTTAACAACTGGAAATTGCCCTCTGAGGACTAACAGATAGAAATTGATCTCAGATTAGATGAGCACACCTCGTCCCCTGATTTCCTTTGTCACTCCCAAGTTGGTGGATCTTTCCTTAAAACTCCACCAGAGATGAAAAAAGAGAGACTTCACAGCTGGCTATGGCATACTAATACACTGGACTCATTAAATTAATGGGGGCCAGATTCCCGCTACTGAATGTGCACTGATGCCCTTTGAGTTTGCCGGGGCTAGAGGGTGCGCTGCACTTTGAAAACACTGACTGGCATATTGAACATGTTCTCATAGAACCCTTTCGAGACTCCTGTAGGATGCACAGTAACTCTTTGCCTTTAAGTTCCCGCACCTCTCTGTGTGATCTCGTCAGATAGCCACTCTACCCTCGGATTCGGGGTTGGAGAGGGGGAGGGGATCACGCACATTAAATGAGGCCAGAGGTGTCCATATCTCAGCAGAGGCCATTCTTTCCTGGAGATGTGAATCTTTGAGACATGCTTGCTGAGCAAGCTTTGATGTAGAAAGGTGCTCGGCACAAGTCTACAAAACAGAAGTCTTACAGGCCGATATTCAGTGGGATTTCCTTCAGGGAGAAGAGTCTGGCCTTCATTGGACAGTCGACCATACAGTGTTGATTTAATTACCCTGTTGTGTTATTTACCTAGCCAAGCAAGATACTGAATATTAATATATGAATGTCGCATATTTTCTCAACAGCAAAGAGATGTATTCATAAAAAAGACAAAAAAGGCCCTTTAGAGTACTGATTTATTAACCTTATGGTTATCAGAACTATGAGTACCAGCTGTTAAGATAAGCAGAATTAAGCCTCATTGAAATTAAGCTATTAAGATGAGAATCCTTTTATAGTTTAGTGATGCTTATATTGATACAGCAGTTAGGTAACAACAGATCAAAAACACGTAGCTTTCTCTGCCCAGAGCTGAAAGGACACTATGATATAATGATAATCTTCCTTTCAGTTCTGCTCTGTCATCTTGACTAGGAGCTCTTGAACAGCATGAAAAAGAAAACCATCACTGACAATGATGAGATTATACACAGTCAGGAATGAGATAGCAGGACTCATCCCGGCAGGCTGAAATACCCTTTAAATGTAGCTGGATAAGTGGCTGGCATCTGCAGTACAACACTGACAGGACGGGTGTAGTGTCTGAGCCAGACAATGAGGCTCTAGCTGCTGAATATAGTGAATTAACAGAATCCAGTCAGGCTAAAAATGGCTGACTCAGGTGCACAGTAGAGGAAGCATTGCTTGGCTACAACTCTTTCTCTCTCCCTTAGCCTTTGTATGTGACAAAACAGCACCATATACCTCTTACTGAAATCCATGTTGGGCAATCGTTTCATTTTCATAGCTAGTTTTGACAGTAATGATTTCATAAAGTCTTTGATTTTAGCTCAATCACCATGGCTGCAACATCCCTGAATATCGCTCCTCATTAGTGATTCCATAAGCAGAGAGCAATGCACTGCTGTAGCGGCTGATACTTACATGCCTCCCACTCTAAAGTGTGGCGGTAATTTATTCTCTCCTCAGTGCTCATCATCTTGATGCAACTCACACAGTGACAAGAATCCATCTCTGTGGTACCTGGCAACAAAGTGGGAGGAGGGGTAAAGGGGATCACATATTTTGTGATCACAATCAGAAGGCAGAGGACAGTTGCTAGGCAGGTTTAAAACAGCCTAATGCCATAGTACTACAACTAGAAACAGATCTTATTGAATATATGCTTAAATACACCAAGCGCTCAACAACTCATTTAATTTTAAATAATTTAAAGAGATAAAGCAAAAACAATTCACTAGCAGAGATTTGATTCCATATAAGTCATCTTCGCTTGCCAAAAGTTTTTTCTCAGAGTATGGCTTAAGAACTTCAAAGATAAGTACTATATAGAGAGTACGATTCATTTGGCAGCTCATATTGTCCAGCTTCAAAAACCTAAAGCTAGCCAGAGCCACACTGTGGGCTGTTTTCAGCTTCGAAGAAGAGAAAGAATTTGGCTTGAGCTTAGGCCGCCCATCCCCATCCAGAGATGGGCTCTTTTTCATCTTATCGTAGTCTTAGCGCATTGGTGTGGTGACTATGTGCTTCACAGGTGGGAGTCTGCCTCTGTCAAATAAGCCAGTTCACTAAGGATGGGATTTGCCGCTGTTATTTTTCTATTAGGGAAGAATTATGCTAAGCCCTCAGAGGCCATTTTTGTGTTGCTATGGCAGCCCATATTTCCTACCAGGTTGCGACCTTAAATGACTACAGTGCAAAGCCAAGTAGCCCCAAAACCCTTTGAGGATTAGAACCAGGGTCTCATAGTTATGCAAAACACCTCTGATATGATTGAACCTTGAATGGCTGAATGACAAAGTTTATTGAGATTGCCTCTCTTTTCATCTGATTATTGTCATTTGATTGTTCCCAATCGCTTGGCATAGCTTCCAACGCAGCTTTTCAAAAGGTCATTGTCTAAGACAACACTAAGAGCTTTAACACATCCACAAACCTCATATATTTGACTATTATATCAGTGATATTATATCAGTGAAAACAACTATGTATGGTTTATGGTGGTAGAAATTGAAAACAAATTCATTCAATATCAAGAGAAATACAGTATAACACATCACTGTTAAGGGTAGAGCTGCAACTAATTCTTATTTTATTTCATCTGTTGATTTGTTTGCATGAATTGATGGTTTTAGCTATAATATGAGAAAACTAGTCACAAGTTTGTATATTCCAAGGCATCATGTACAAATTGTAATTTTGTGTGACCAACAGCTAAAAAATGTACAAAAAAAGTACATAATTTTAAATAGTATGAACAACAAAATGTAGGAAATATGAGCATCTGGCATGAGTGAGTGTTTTTTTCATATTCAAACAATGATTTTCTTATCAAAACTGATTAATCATCTTTTCAGTACTAACTGTTGTAAATCAGCATATTGATTAGAAACATGATACGGCATGCTGCATATTACAATTATTTGAGTTAAACTAATTAATTAATCAAGTTAATCTGAGATTGGCGGATTATCTTTTGCAGTCACTCTTTACTACAAATGTTCTGAAGTTCTAGTTGTGATGTGTGAATTACAGCTGAAAA
>JAUBNQ010000002.1:14695609-14715976 GCA_032353495.1 Ctenopoma kingsleyae
AGCGGATTAGACCTAAAAAGAGGAGTTTCAACATGTGGCGATAACCTCTTCAAAGAGAATATTTCAGTGGGTCATCACAGTTTCTTATGTTTCTTTAAATGTCTTTTTATTACAAAGGAGATGAATAAAAATATCGTGCTCCCTGAGCTGAGTGAAGGGCTAATTGTCTTCAACAGACACATATACAAGCTACATCATCTATGGCTGCCTTATTAGCTTTTCTGAAAAAAATTAAGCTTGTTTCTTTAGTAGAGGAATAAGGTTTATCACTCAAACTGAATTTACTGAGGATAGTGAAATCAAAATATGTATTTTCAGGAAACTGTTTGATACCTCTAGTGATATTTTACAAGCATAAATGATTTTTTTTAGTATTGTGGAAAAAACTAATTTCATATGTGCACAGATGGTTATTAAAAGCAAATCTGGCCCCTGTCTTTGTATGTGATAGAAAGTTTTAATTATACAATATTTCCTCTGTGTTTTGTGAAAGAGAGAATGTCTCACTATCTGGTCCTTTGAGATATAGATGATGTCCAACAATCAGGGGAAATCAGTAATTCAGCAACTACTTCAAAGTATGAAGCCTCATGAGTCAGTGCTGGAAAAAAAGAACAATTTACATCTTACTTTTTATTCCTAAAAAGTAACATTTCCATGTGGAAATATATTTGTTTTTATCTCATCAGGGTCCAGTTAAGCTTCTTATCGTTATTCCTTCGTGACAAGAAAAGGATGGCCATCAAAATAATGCAGAATTTGACATGATAGACTCATATCTGTCCTCCCCTGACAATAAGACGGGGTTATGTAGCAAAGAGCTATTTACAGCTTGGACATGTTTACCCATACTGAGAGGAAACTTTACATTCAATATATGAAAAACAGTAATCAATAACTTTTTCTTGAGTTTGATATCAGCAAATGAAAGTGAGTCTAACGGGATACATCATGTATGTTTGAGTGAGCTGACAAAAGCTAATTTCTTGCTTTACATCTTAATGGGTCCTTTATTTAAACAAGGCATCATTTAATTCATTAGTGTGGTGAATTATTATTTTTATGTCTAATTTTACAGTATTCTCTATTTCTCTGAAGTTAATTGTGCCTAATCGTGTGTGTCCTGGAATGTGTGCGCTCATCATAGTTGTCTTTTTGTCTGTGTCTCCATGTGCCCATGTGCCAATACAAGTGTGTGCCCATATGTGGGTGTATTAGTGCTCCACTGTTACTCTGTGCCTGTGTGTGTGCCCATGTGTGTTGTATGCAGCCTATTAGTGGAGTTTAACCCCTGTGTTCAGGGAGTCACATCCCCTCAACACACCAGGCTCCATTCTTACTGCAGCACGTTAACATTTTACTCTCTTCCCTCCCCACCCACCCCCTTCACTTTTGTCCTAAGAGGGCAATTAAGGAAACAAACGTTTTCCCCAAGATAAGCTGGCTGCCAGCTTTGCATACTAATGCAATGCCAAGTGGTTACAAATAGTGAGTGCTCTAATTACCGGCACTGTTTTCAATCAGAAATTGCTCAATTTCCCAGGATGAGGTCTGCATGGCTGGAGAAAAAAACACAACCTGACAGCGGCAAGAGACAATCATCTCTATATGGAGTGTGGCTGATTTTGCCTGCCTATGTGTTTGTGTTCATGTGCCCACATGTGTGCACACGTGTTGGTGCAAATAAGCTCATCGGCCTCTGTGTGTATAGACCCTGACACAACCCTCTCTATCACTGCTGCCCTTGACAAGTCAAGAAATGGATCCTGTCAGCCTCCACAGCATTTAGCACCACAATTATCCCCTTTCACAGCCTGGCTGCATTAATGTAAACCACACCAGGCAGTAGTTGCCACTCAGTGATGAGCACGATGTGGTGCACCATCTCTGGGTGAGCAATTTGATGCAATTGTATTGCTGTGTGATCATCAGTGCAAATCAGGGCCTGCTCATTTATTAAGCAATTTCTGTTGGAGAAAATTAGAAGGAAGGCTCTTTTAATTTGGTAGGAGATAGTAATATCTGTAAAAGCAACAATAGTGCATAATGTGGCTGACATCAAACAAAAGGGATATTTGAACGGGTTTAGACTGCAGGATTCATCAAACCATCAGGGAAGGCTGAGAGGAATGGTCATCCTCATGTGACAACCATGAGTAGGGGGCAGCACAGACCAAAGTGACAAGGACTCACTCCCTGGGTGTGAGAATGAGTTACTCCATCGGATGTGCACACAGGATCCATCCACTGGTCTTAGCTGACCTTTAGCTCTGACAGTGGCTAATGGAGGGCTGGCCCTCGATCAATGCACTGAGAGACTGGACTCCCCATCCCTTGCCCTTTCACCAGGCCAAGAAGGGAGGGATGCTGCCAGAAGCCATGCCACAGAGCCATCGACCCTGCCACTTTCCCATCCTGGGTGACAGCTGCAGTGCCAATGAGCTTGGGGATGTCACGCTGCCCTGCCACACAGGAAGGACGGCCAGCAACTCTGTCTGTGGGGTGGTGGGAGGGAAAGTCACCAAAAATCTTCTTGTGAATGTCAGATTCATGTAAACAATACCAGCAAATACTTTGGTGTAGTAGACGTTGATATGACAGCCTGCACCAGTGTGGAAAACCTGTATTGCCAGATGGACTGTGTGCATAATCTTCCTGTGCTGCTAGGTGAATTATTTTGTGGTTGGTGAAATATTTTTATGTTTTCAATTCAAAACTTCTTCTAAAGCGGTTTCAAGTTTTTTTTTATTGAGCTGTAAAAAAATATAGTGCTTGTGAGTGTTGAAGCTTTTTGTCACGTAAACATAACTAAAGTTGTCATCCAACAAATGCATGCTTTGTTTTTAAAAACAGATTCCACTTAATTGCTTTGATTTACGTTCTGTAGAGTTGGACAAAAAGCTGCAAACTCTTTTAACCTTTTGTCTGCAAAAAGTTTAAGTGACATCAATAAAGTTTGACTCCTGCATAACCCTTGTCAAATGTTGGAAGTTATGTTTGCATTTTGAATGTTTTTTGGCATTTGTTGAGCAGTTAAAATGTTACCGTAGGGAATATATTTTCTTATGCAGTGCCATATCGTTAAGATGTGCCTGATGTTGTGCTTGGTGGTGTACTTTGTAACCCAGATGGCGCACCACTGTATACCTTTTATCAGAGCAGCCTTTTTTGTCAATAGGCAATGCTTGCATAAAATCGCAAAACAATATTTAGTGTGCATTTTAATTGCATAGATATTCAAAACAACAGCAGATAAAACATTCATTCCATATGGGAAGAGAAGAGAAAACTTCCAAGAGGTTTAGCACAGATTGTTCTTTTTATTATCATTAACAGTAATGTTATTCTGAAGCCCCCCATGACCTTCTCACAGCAGCAGCTTATCTCAGAAGTCATTCATTAGAACAAACAGAAGGCAGGCAGAAAGACTGAGAAAAAGACAAGAAAAAGAGAGAGCATAGTGTAAAATAAATTAGATTGTTCTTATTAGATGAACCACTTTGAGATGGTAAAAGAAAGCATGTCCGGCACTGAGAGATGAAGATGTGGAGCCCATAATCCAGTTGTTGGTCTTGTGCTAAGTGTGTAATCACAGTTACATTTACTGCCCCCTTTGGATTGTAAGGGCCACGGGGATCTTCGAAATGTGGGTCTAAACAGTGTATGTTTGGATTGAGATTGGGCTATAGTGTTTCTGCTCAAGAGCACGGCCTGATGCAGTCTGGGGTGAAACTAATCAAAAAGCTTCTTATGTCTTCTTCCTCTGATATAAATGGATTGTACATTCTTTCCCTTATGATTTGTCCCAGTGTTTACTGAATAAGCTTTTTTTACACTAGAGTAACAGTAAAGGCCACCTCTCTCAATCAAGCCGATGTTTCCATTTCCATAAGAGCAGTCAGACGGCGCCTCTTCATATCTGCACCCCCTGGTGCTTCTTATCATACCAGGCCTACAAAGGTCCAAATGGCCCATATCTATACATGTTAATGTGTGAATCTATACATATGTGAGGACAAAATAGCAGGAATGTAGAATACAGTGGTCAGAGGCCGGGAGGGTGTGTGTGTGGGGAGGGGGAGGGGGGGTTGACAGAGGAAAAGGGGGATAGAAGGGGGGTTGAAGAGAGCCGTGTGGATCCTTGGAGTGGTGTGACAGACTCCCCAGCCTCCTGGTAGGATTTGTTGGAATGTGAGAGAGGAGGATTTTAGCACCATACAAGCCACGCCAGAGTGCTGCAGACTTCATGCCATCTGTCTCAGCCTCCATCCTCTCTTTGCCAAACTCATCAGACCTTTATTTCCTCTCCCTCTATCTCCTTCTCATCCCTGTTCACAAGAGTAGCGGACATACTGAGATCTGCTAATGTATTGGAGGGAAAAATGGCTGGGCTTAATAAGCAGAGTCAAAACTCTTGATCAATTAATATGTATTCTTGGAGCTAATTGTCCGACAGCCCTCATGGAGCTAAAATGTGCGTTCAATAGCACTGCCATTTGTTAAGTTGACCAACAGGGAAAGAAAGAGATAAATTTATACCATAGCAGATCTGACGATCATTTAATATTGAAACATGTTTCAAGTAAAAGCCACAAAGTTCACTTGATTAAATGGTTAGAAATGAACAACCTTAACTAACTTTTGCTTCTTACAGTATTATGAATAAAATATATCTTATAAATGACTGATTTATGTTCATGTTTATTTTGTAAGTTTTAAAAATGATCTATATTTATGAATTTAAAACCTAGATTCTAGAGAATTAAAGTAAACTACTGCCAGTCCATGTAAATGAGAATGTAACCTACCCAAATATTATCAAATGACTAACCTGTAGAGGGATATGCATTCCTATGCCATAATTACATCAAAGCGTTTGACATCAAATAGGTGCGTAACTGTGGGTATTTGGATGGGACTGATTTCTAACCCCCTCTCCTCATGTGGGCGATTGAGGAGGAGGTTGAAGCAGATTACAAGGAGGAGTTGTACACACTCCATGGCCTTAACCTGTTCATAGGAGGGCAATGGAGGGTGAAGGGAATGGAAAGGAAATGTAGTCTTCGTCCAAAATGGAACACCAGGTGGCAGGAAGTGGGCAGGAGGCCCTTGAAGCTGACCCTGGTCTCTGTGCTGGGATGGCCTTGCTGATCGACTCGGCCAGAGATGGCAGGGAGGGGAGCCAGGTGCCCCCAGAGGCCCCGCAGACCACACAGATCTATAATGGACAAGGAGGAGAATGGAGTCGGCTGGGGCCCAGCCCCACTGCTCTCAGTCATATCACTGTTCAGACAGCCAGAGTCATCTGGCTGCATCCTAACAAGCAGGCAAATGCTGAAAACAGTCTGGTACACAAGAAGCTCAACAGGCAGAATCTCCATATGAAAACTTTAGAAAGTGTTTCTACTGGATATTGGTGTCTAATTTGTGTATACAATATTGCACAACACTGAATACTTGGTGTTATTACATGTCAGTATAGTACATGTAAATACATTTAAACTAAGACAGTTAAATGCATGCGGCTCCATAAAAAGGTTTTTGGAAATGTAGCTGCAGAGAGGACATTTGGAAAGAAATGGAAATCAGTTACTTTAGTACATTAATATATTTATTTATTTTTTTACAGATTACAACCACAGATTGCAGATGAATGACTTGTGAAATCGTGCTGAAGAAATGGTGGGCTGAAATGATAATTCAACAAATTCAAGATTTAATAATGCTCCATACGTGAAAGAGGAAAGAAACATCAAAAAGGAACACAAACAAACAGAAAATTAAATCAGCAGATAGTTATTCACATGTGAACACGTATTTGAATGTGAGAAGCTGAAAGGATCCGGTCAGTTGCTAATGTTGCTTTGAAATGATCAGAAAGAGAATGCCCTTCACATCAAATCACCTGGTCATGAAGTAAAAAAATTTTGATAAATCTGTAAGTTTTACATGTCTGAAAGAGGCCTCCCATTCATAGTGAACATGTTTAGTTAGAATGACAAAAAATCTGCAGCCTGCTCCAGCATTTGTATTTCGGCCAGTTTTGGAGGAGGTGAGTGCTATCCGTGTCTACATGCTCATCCCTCTGTATCTTTTAAGATGTTGACGGCACACAACATGCAAGTAAACACACATGCACGCACACTTACATGCACAAACAGACTCAAACAGAACCCCCCGCCCCCTTTTCCTCCTTTCCTTGCTTCACTCCCTAGACGTGGAAATGAAAGCTGGGCACTCAGAGAGGACGACTAGAAGAAATAAAGACGTGTCTGATTTCCAGAGCAACCAATGGTGATGCAGCGCTCTGTGCTCTCTGCCCTCTGATAGGTCTTTGTCACTCTCTTCATCTTGAGGCCCATGTCATTCTCACTAATCCCCCTCCCAAACACAAACAGGCCAACCCTGATACAAGGCTCAGGGCCTGGGGAGGGATGAAGGAGCTGAGGCATGGAAGAAGTGAGGGATGTAGTTCAGGAGGAGAGAAAGGAGCACCAGAAGCTGACGCTGGTGAGAGAAGGAGCTAGTGTGTTATTATTAATAGAGCATTAAAAAAAGTGAGCACATCAAAGCATACAGGGGCTATGCTATCATACATGAAAGTAACGCACTATGGCTTAATGTTTCCTAAGGCGTGTTATGGTGACGCAGCTTTGATTTGAAATGCATTGTGTGAAAAATGGATTTACAGGAGTGGGGAGAGAACGCCCGGTGTGAGTGCAGACCATAATTTGAAACCTGACCTCATAGGCTCTTCAAAGTCTCTGTGAGTGTGGATGTTTAGGATTTACAGTATGTGTAGAGACACAAACTACAGCCACATACACAACAAATACATACATGCACTTAGGATGTAGAGAGCACCTGCAAAAAATGAGCAACCACTACCACCATAAAATTCAATATGTATTATTTTACATTTTAATCATTAAAAATTATTGGAACTAATTTTTCAATTTTGCTTTATTCTTTCGTTCCTTAGCAAAGGGAGTTGCACCTTATTATACTGTGCTCCTTCACTGATCAAGCCTTGCAGGAAGTGAGACATCTTTCTCATCGTGCCCCCATGGCCAGGTAATTATCCTAATCTACCTTCCTCCGGTGCTCCAGCTTCTGCACCACACAGGCTCAGACCACCTCTGTGGCTTCATTATCAGTGCTGGGACTCACTAATGGGTTGATGGCCTCACTGTGCAGGCTGCTGGCAAAGAGAGACCAGGAGAAAAGCGAAAGAAGAAGAAGCAGGAGGAGGAGAAGAGGAAAGAAAAAATGAGATACTGAAGAGCAAGAGGCTACCCTGAAGGTTAACGTCTCAATCATGAGGGACAATTCTCTCTAGTCCAATGGCTTTGGCTCCTTAAAAGCCATCGTTTAGTGATGGAGGATGAGGCTAGAGTATAACAGTGTCAAGAGGAGATCAAGAGATCGGCCAAAATGCTCTTTGCAGTGTTAGGTGACCATGAAGCGTGTGCGTTTGAGGTGACAGGTCGCCATGTCCACGTGTGCATTCCATGCACCACCTTGCATGTCTGAAATAGCTATAACCTCACAACATACAGAAGGACTGGGGGTGGGAATTCAGTTTCACTTTTTTCTGACAAATGACACCCTGACAGTTGGAAAAAATGTTGGGGTCCCTGAACAGATTTCTCAGTTATAAAAATAAAACGTGTTGGATTAGACAAAGACAGACATTTTATATTCTACTTTTGAACCCCAATGAGAGCACTGACAAATGCCACCCCACCCCCACTCCGTCTGTGCCATGATTGTTTTTTCTCTCCAGAAATGTCATATAGTTAAGAGGTGATAATTCTATATGGCACAAACAGACACTGACTTCTTCCAAGTGTACATAGCATATAGGCTGACACAGATTGAGATGGTGTAACATGTTTTGGCATCTCTCTAAATAGCCATACCAGCTTTGCACGTTCTTTATATACTGAGATTCCAGTGGAAAACATTTGAAATGGAAGCTGAACTCAAAGACAGTGGTCTACAGGTGAAAAATATTCAGCAGTTTAAAATACTGCACGCCTCAGTGATGTGTGAAAATTTATAGCATAGCAGCCTACGTCCCAGAAAAATCCAGAAATGAAGGAGACTGCATCGATAAACAGCAAACTAAGTTGCCTACGAGCTGGTGTGAACATATTCAGTTAAGTAGGAGCAACAGCCAGCAGATCATATGTTAAATGCATATTTAAAAAAAAAAATACAGATTGATGTGAGTCTCAGCAAATCTACTGGTGCATGTTTTGCTTCCAACAGTTTGACTTTAGCATGTTTGGGTCTGCTTAGGCTTTACGTCAGAACAAGGAACAAGGGCAAGTTAAATGCAAATCAATAACTGTAGTAGTCACAGAAATGCTCAGCACTCGTATTATGACACATAGTAAAAGTACAGATGGGTTTGGAGAAGTCAGATGTATAAAGTTTGTCCCAATCTCTCAGACTGCTGCCTCCACGCCTATATGAGTCAGCTTCTCCAGTATAAAGTAGTCAGCAGTGTTCACAATGTGACATCAATGATCTTTCAGATTATTTAATTCTCTGAAAACCAAAAATTAAGTTTAATTCATTCCCATAATATTTGGGTGGAGACAGAAGTCTCAGACTTAATGATAAAACAACTTGAGAACAAGAACTTGTTTGCAACACAGCAGCAGAAGGACAAAGTCTTTGCTCATATCATTGCCCTCTGTGCTGGTGGCTAAAAAGTATATGAATACAGAAATATTTTGAAAAGTTATGCATAACTTGTATGCACATACAGACTGTGAAATACTGCAAACTCTACATCTACAAAAGACAAGGAAATATTATAAAGCAGAAGTATAAATATGAACTATGAATCATCTCATACAGTGGATTTCAAGGATCTCCTTCTTTTAAGTCAAGTAGTTGTTAGTGAGATACACCACCCATAACCACAACTCAACTTACAGTGTCATGAGCCTGTTCTAGTTTGATAAAATTGATCTGTATTTACAAATTAAATACAAATTAAAGGTCAGACAACATTAACTTCCCTGCAGACTATGCATGGAAGTCCTATATAACTGTCTAGGCTATTTGACAGAAAAAGTGCTGAAACAATACTATAACACAATTGTATTGTTGTACAATACAACAATAGAGACAGTAACAGTCCTAGTCTCTTGATGTGGCACGGCCAAATATTGAAATGGTCCCAGTACAAAGTACATTTAAGGACACCTATATTTGGTAAGCATATAAACGGATGAATTAAGGTGACAGTAAGTGTGCATGCTTGTGGCTCAGGAGGATATTAATACACTCTCCACCCCAACATTGTTGTTATCAGAAGGATACAAGTCTGTATGGGGTTTGTTGCAGACAAGCATGAAGACATACTTTATTTTTTGTCGGGGGTAATGTGATGACACTTGATGGTATGACGGTGCTCAGTATTCTGAATCATATATGTGCTATAAATAAATATACTAAAAAGAGTTCTGATGGGTTTTTGGTAGAGAAAACGAAAGATCTGCTTGAAATGTGTCTTATTTCCTTCCCCAAAAACATGTTCCATTAGAAAAGAGTTCTTGAAGGTGAGACGTGAAAGCAAATATTTTTGACCTTTTTAGGTTCTTTAAAAGGAAAGGTCTGCTCATCTGAACCCTTTATTTTCTCTCTAGTAGATCACAACCTTTTGTTTATCACTTACTCACTGTGTTTCACTGGTCACAGTGTTCCTTTCTAGTTCAGGTCTGGTGCTGAGAAATGAGAAAATATAGCGATGAATATTGTGAGGTAATGAATGTAAGACTTCTCAGCGTGTCAACTGAAAAGCAGGGGAAGATACAAGCAGCTGAAATCAGAGGTGGGACAGTTTCTTTCTACAGTTCTTACACGTAACAACACAAACTTTAGTTGCTTCCATAAAAGGATCTTGAAAGAATTTAAAAACCTGCTCTTCTGTAGCTTTGACAAACCAAAATAGGATCCAGCATCCTCACAAACAAGCATCAGTGTAACAGATAAAATATGGGTTTTCTGCTTTCAAAAGAGAGCTGAAAAATACACAAATAGCACTGATAGAGAATGTAGCTAACAAAACACTGTCATGTAAAATATTTTGCATTATTGTGATTAACTACATGTTTTGTTTTTATATGCACTTTGAGAGAAATGCAATGTATCTCCAAAATTGTAGTTGGCATTTTGTGAAAAAGTGTCAGCGTAGAGCAAGAAAAAACTAACTGGCTTTGAGGGATTGTGTTATTTGGAATAAAATATGCTCATCATTAAATGTTTTAAGTGTCAATGTTCATTTTTTACTTTTGGAACAATAGTTTAGTAAAATTATCCTAACATAAGGTTGTATAAGCCCTAGCTTCTAAAAGCATCACGTTTCAATAAGAAATATATCACCACATAACAGATTCAGTTATTTCTAATGATTTGTTGTATGCTGCATGAACTTCCCCTATATGTTTGTCCCTGAGTCAAAGAACCTTGTAAAAGAAACATGATTTACTTTACTGTCTCATCCTGTTACTACATATTAAATGACATGATTGTTATTTAAAACATTTATATGCCAGAATGCACTTTATCATCAATACAGCAGACTACCTGCACAAACTTTGTACCGTGTATGAAACCACATGTAGGATCCAGGATATTAAACATGTTGTAGTGTGCTGTACTTGTTGAATGTTTCTGTTTTGTGCAGCATTGTACTTCTGCTATATTTCAGAGGGAAATGTTTTCATTTTTATGCATACAATATGATGAATATATAAAATATTGTTATGTATTGTAGGTTATACGTTGTTATGTGCCCAACAGAATGATACAGTTGTTCAAATCTGCTCGTCCGTGACTGGCAACAATGTTAAATGACATTTCACACATCAATTTAATGCATCATATTAAGGTATCAGGTGTAAAGCATCACATTGGTATGAAATATAGTCATTCATCATTTATTTGCAGGGGCACAATTTCTATAATGAATACTTTTACTTATAATACCTAAGGTACATTTTACTGTTAATATTTTAGATATTAAACATTTTAATGCAGGACTTTAACTTGCGTTATTGCTATTTTTACTTAAGTAAAGGATATAAAACTTCTACTTCTACCATTGTGAATATGGATTCACATTTATGTCATGCTGAAACACTCACAACAGCCTTCACTCATTGAGGAATAATGGGTTGTTAACACATGAAGCAGGTTTCTTTCTGCAATTTTGTACGTTGTTTCTGCTCCTGGTTCAAAGTAATATGTGCAATTTAATGAACAACAAAAAACATTTGACAATGTTTTCTGTAATTATGAAAAATACAATTATCACTGATATGAAAAATTATGATATTTAAGGCTTAGGTGTGGCAATTATCTGGGCAGTGTTCAAATGTGACTAACAGACTTAAAGCAGACTTAAACCAAGTTAACAACCCATATTGACCACTTCACACAAAAAGATAAACTGTTTACTTCCAGGTTGTTGTCCCAGAGTAAAAGAAAAAGTAAAAAACATGCTCTGATCCCCAGTTTTGGCTGTGTGGAAGGTGTGCTTTTAGCTTTACAGAGGAGTCTATTAGTCAAACAATGGGAGAGCATTAAAACATGCCAATAGAGCAGTATTATTCAACAGCCTGAGTCAATACACCCCACTGGGCTGCATGTCTTCCTACAAACACAAGCAATTGCTTTAGAAGGCCTCTGCACTAGATAGAAACATCAATTACAGTAAATTACACCAAAACAGTGTGTAACACTTCAATTTGTTTAATCTCCTGAGCTGTCTGAGCTGTTTTGGATGAAAGCAGAGCAGAGCACTGGAGTAAGATAACATTCAATAGCCCTAAGATACATTGCCCTATCTATCTTTCGTCATGATTCTGTATCGTATGAGGGAGTTATTTATATTTTGATTCCTGGCTGGGACTTACTTCGAAAGCATTATCAAAAACTGAGCATTGAGCTCTAAATATTCTTTTTTGTGTGAAGCCTAGATTTGTAATGTAGAACATAAATAAGAGCACACTCAGCCACTTCCAAAGTCCACATTAAGTCCAATACGTGCCCTATTTTCTGTGGGCAATGGGTCTTTTATGGAAGTTTGGTCCAACTTTATAAAACTGAACACACTTCCAAAAGCACTGTTGATAATGATTTATGCATTTAGTCCTGGGACCTAGGTTGATAAATTCTGCAGCGAGACTACTTCGAGACAATGGAAACAAAGGATAAAACATCATCTTGGTTTACACTCATTTTTCTGCACAGAGGAACCACAAGTGATAGCCTACAAAAGGTAGCAACTATGCTCCAAAACGACACCATCCAATTTTAACTAAACTTTGTAGTACTTCAATGACTTCCCTTGCTATGGTTGATTATCCAGGAGGGGTATTGGTAGCTGGGGACAGATGAAGATTTGGCTGTTTCAGGGAACATTTTGGGAGGGGGGCTGGAGTAAATGAAAGACAAATGCGAGTAGTGCCCACTCAGCTATTTTCCCAGTCAAGATCAAAGGCACGCCGGACTGGCCGCTCCACGGGAAACTTGAGATGGGTCCTGCCTTTGTTTGCTGTTGCTAGGAAACCTGCAGAAGGCTGAAAGTGTTTGCAGTGGGGTACAACATCAAAACCATTTCCAATATAAATTTTTAAGACAGCCATGTTTTTGTGTCCGGGGCTTTCAATTTACTTAGTACACAGAGAACACAACTAATGATTCATCCCTCTGTTAGTCATGGAATTATTTTCTTGGTGTTTAATAAAGAAAAGTAGTTAACAGACAGTACAGTACATGTGCAGGATTTGAAAGGGCACCTGTCAGTAGTGTGCATACTATGCCCAGTATCAGTGCTCTGATGGTATATTTGCATAGCTATGGTGATAAACACCAAGTAAATTCACCAAACAACCATAAAACAAGATTGATACACTTTACTGCCCAGTGCAGGAACATACATTATGCAAAACTGCACACACAACTTATATATACTGTAGCTTGATATATTTATAAGCTTAGGTTTGGCCTTGCAACAAAGGTAATTACGATGCTGATATCTATTAATGGGCCCCATGATAGTACGGGTGGCTAGACATGTGTCACAGAGAGCTCATTACATATCATTAGTTCAACGCTCCAATAATGTCTACACCTGCTGAGCAGAAGATAATGACTTGGCCCCTGATATTTGCAGGACTATTGTCTACCAAGCAAAGCACCATCAGGAGGATAGGTCCACAGGCTGGAGCGCTGCATGAAATCTGATAAAGCTATATGATAACTTAAGGTACACATGCTTTTTATTTAATATGAACTACAGCAAATACAGCAAGAGTGCTACTGGCTCCCCCGGTGTTACACAACCTTGTCTGAATAACTCAACCTAAATTTGACTTAATTTTAGATGAAAATTTACATTGAAATAGATTACGTATGCAAAATCGTGTGTTCAACTCAGTTACAAACATATGTGACAGAACACAGTGTGGGTTATGGTCTACTTCAGATAGTTTTTAAGATCGATACACACTGTAATACAGGGAATCTGTCTTGTGACTAATGGGACACATAAAAACAGCCATCGACACAAAAGTGACCTTCGTGTCTGGAATGATGAAGATTAGAATCGTGCTGTGTCTGCCTTGTGTTTTCACTACTTGAGCCAATTGGCACAGCGCTGGCGTCCTCTCCCCGGCTCCCAGTCTGCCGTGATGACAATGGCAACCAGCTACCACATGGCATGTAAAAATGGACCTGAAGATAATACAACACAACTGATCAATCGCATTGTTGCGAAAATGTCCTGGGTAGTGCTATTGCTAACCATTTTAAATTTCTCTGGGATCAGTCCCCTCATCCATGTTGAGAATACAGTGCACAATTCTTTGGCTTTAATAGAGGTAGTTTCTAGCTGAAAAGGGGAAACGAGGCTCCTTTAGGATTCTAAGTTTGCATCCTCTGAAGAGCTGAATTTCTTCTAACCAACACAAACTAAAAATGGCCTACATTCAAATCTGCCACGAGCTTATCTGCTGTGTCCTGCTTTAACCTGCTCCAGTCAGTAACAGAGTGTGTGCTAGTGAAGCTTCAGCAGAGAACACGCAATGTACAGTAGTCGCACAGTGACGGGACAAAACAGATTCAACATTTTGTTTCACCATAAAAAAAAAAGAGTCAAGGTTAATCCTGCTGTTATTGTCTTCAGCTGAGGAAGACACAGTTGTCTTGTCCTGTCACCACAACTAGAGATCCACCCCTGCGTGACATCCCTGTGAATACACTGCTGTCAAATCCTGCATCAGTAGTCTAAATACACTTTAATTGATGTGTGAAAAGCTGCAGAATTAACTGAACAGAATGTAGATTTATGACTGCTGAGTACTGTACTCTGCTTGAATTGGTCTTTGACTGAGAACAACTTTGTTCATTTGGCTGCCACCTGCCTCTCACTAATACAAATACTTCAGTATAGTTATCAGCACAGACTAAAAGAGTGAGTCTAATTCGTTTGCCAAATCACTGGCTACAATCATGGCTTTACCACCAACAGACTGCTATTCTAGACGGGTGCAAAAAATGTTTGATTTTAAATATCTTGGACAAGATTTTACTATTTTTCAACAAACTAAAACCTAACTGAAACCTATTGTTCTTTGGGTGTCCTTTGCTGCAAAGTGCAATTAATAAAACATCTATGAGAGACTTTATGAATAATGTAGGCTTAAATACCCATCAGAAGTTTGCATACACGTTAAACGTGTAGTAGGAATGCTTTGAATAGTGCCATGAAAAAAAAAAAGCTTCTGGACCCTGACAAAAACATTTGAAAAAGATCAAATCTATTAAATTTATAGCTCATGTAGACTTTCAAGATAATGAGGTGAATATTTTACACTATTAATAAGAGCTTTTGTTTGTTTGTGTGACAAACTGTACACTAACTAAAATCAACAATTAGTTTACAATGAAGATTTCACCCTGTGTTTGTTTTGTGCAACCTCAAAGCCTTGACAGCTCTGGATGATAAGTTAGCACAGTAGCCAAGACGCTTCCCAACAGAAAAATTCCAACAGTTCACTTCTGTTTTGGGGATGACTGCTGCCTGAACTCTGTACCCCTACTGAGACAATAAAACGGCTGGATGACTATAGGACTAGCAAAAAGGACCGACAGTTTATAAGTCAAGAGAGAAGAAGCTATAGGGCCTGTGTGAAGATAAAGACTTAGTAACGGTAAGAGATTGGAATTCTCTCAGTCTGAGGTCAGACGGCCAGAGTTACCTTTTTCATTTTGCCAGAGGGCGACATAGTTGTAGCCCCTCAGCTTTAGACACAGGAGATGTCACACGCAGAGACCTCATTATTCCAGCCAATAATTGCTGACTTAGTTTTTAAACAACATATATTGTCTTTAAGAAGGGCATTATAGTCAGCCTCCTGCATTAATTTTGATGCAACTTCTACAAACGAATAGAGCTAGTAATATGGATATAGACAGAAAGAATAGTTTACCTTATTCATCATAAGTTGCTGGCTAAGCTTCACAAATAACAGTTTATTTTGCTCTACACAGACTTAATTTAGACCTGTATATTCTTTGACATTCACAATAAAAAGCTTGCACATGTGGGCCTTAAATGTATTTTCTTTTAGGTTATTTTTGTATATTTATTCCTATAGTCTGAAAGTTAAAACAATGAGATAAGAAAAAGTGTCCTTTACACCTTCAACCATGTTGAGTCTACTAATGTCAGAAAATTAATTAATACAACTTAAAGCTGCATAACTTCACTGAACTGAAAAAACTGAAAAAATTCAGAATAGATAAAAATAAGATCCGTTAGCTCTGGTTTTTCGCTAGAGAGATGTAAATACACCAACCTTTAATAGCAGCTTTAATTATTGCATTCAAGTTATTGTAATATGAAAAAAAAGTTTATTAAAGTCATACATTACCTATTATTCTGACTGTTTTGCTTTCATAACAGTATTTGAAAATGAGCACAGTTTAAATGCAGGCATTGTTTTAAATTGGCATAAAACTGTATACTGTACATATTTAACTCTTAGAAGTCTGTTAGTTTTCTTAAAATCAGTCAAAACTTTAAACGTAAGAGCAGTATAATTTTAAGAGTGACCAGTACATTATGACATAGGAGTAGATTAAAATTCTTGATCTTTTCACACTATAAGAAAGAACGGTTATTGAAGAGGATTTGCTGAGAGATTCCCTTTTCATTCTAACGGTATTAAAAATTGCAAAGACTGGGAGACAGAGGAGAGAGGCTGACGTCACAGTCCAAGAGTCACCCGCCATGTGTTCAGCGTCTCCAAGTAAAGACTTATCTGCAAAGAAGTTTGGACGGACAATGTGGGTGGACAGGGCGTGAAACTACTATCATCATCAGTTCTGAATGAAAAAAAGAAAACATATCTTCCACAAAAAAGAAGGCTCATTCCAATTCAGCTGCGTTGTTAGGACAACGAGAACCATCCCTCAGATGATTAGTTCCACTTCAAAAGAATTTACTTTCCGCAGTGGAAACGTTCCCCCTTTTGTGTCCTTACACAGGGTTTTCTCAGCCCAAAAGAAGAATCGTATGTTTAGTCAGCCTGTTTATTATTCCTTCTGTTCACACTACAATTGTATTAAATAAATAGAGTACTACTAACAAAGGCCTATTAGCCCATAAACATGTCCCGGTACACTCAAAAAAGACTAAATCACAGTCTGTGCACAAGAATTAAGTTACTCTACGTGCTGGTAAAGGCATAAAATACACTGCTCAGGACATTGTGCCAACTCAAAATGTGCTGTCACTGACATCATGAAACATGCATGTTATGTTGTACATAATTTTGTCTAACTGGGGACTTGTTATGTGACTCCATCTCAATTTTGAGAGACCCCGCCCCTAGAAAAACAGAGCTAGTCACTGGTGTGAAGAAGCAGTATGCGGTAAGTTTTCTGGCACACATCTTTCCAGAAGGGCAAAAGGATTTTGTTTGTTCACTTCTGATGAGCAGCGTGGTGAGTCATATCAGTAGTGAGCTGAAAGTAGTAATAATTGAATAAAAAAATGTATTAATTAATATGCACACTTTGCATTTCCTTGTCAAACAAGACACGTTTAACTTACTTACTAAGGTTAATGTCAATTAAATAACACTCACAATAAAAGTTTAAAAAAAGTTAATTACAGGTAAATAATTAACTGTGCTGGGTGTAAATTACATTCAGCTTAATGTGGTTATTTGGTGGTTTGGTTGGAACAGCAGATCAAAGTGAGCTACAGCAGCTAGCTTGATTGTTAACCAAGACTTCCTTGAGATTTTAAAGACACAATCTGAATGCAAAAATGGGTCTGTCAAAATCTGCTCCGTGTTCAGATAAACAGATGTCTTTCCCAAGTCAAAATCCCAAAAGGGGCGGAGAAAAACACAGTGAACACACTTAAATGCAGATGAGTGGAATCAGGATGAAAAGTTTGTTCTTGACATAGCCTGCATGTGGCAGCTGTGACATTCTGGTTACTTTTATCAGATTTTTCTATATGGTATAAAAATAACATGTAACATGCATAAAAATCTACGAATAATAGGTAACTTATTACTTTACTTCTGGAACTAATTATCTATGTGTGGAAGTAAATTAGTAGTAAAGTAAAATTTTATGGCTTTTTACTTACTTAGTCATTAAAAAATTCTATTTAAATTAAACTGACATTGTCTTATGATTTACTATCTGTCTTTATTTTTATATAAATTTCTACAATTCAGTTTCTTGGTTGATTCTTCAAAATACCACTTCAGTCATTTCAGCAATTTTTGATGACAGTATGTTCCAGTACAAATATTGACTAGAACTGTGCCTGGTGTGGCTCAGGAGTATTATGGTATGTTATGAGCCTCCTCATAACATACAGTGTATTAATATGCTCAGCAGAAAGAAGCCTCCTGGCACAGGATTCGCCAGTAACAGACCTTTAATGTTGGTGAGTGTCAAAACTTGGATTTCTGATTGATGAGTAACGTTAGCGCAATAACAGAACAACATTATTGGTCATCTCGCCCCCTCTTTCCATGACAGGAAACATATCCTTTAACACAGCCCTCAGCACTTAGGTACCAACATGTTTAAACTCTATATCTATAAAATTACTTAGCTACAGATAAATGTACAGCAGGCATGGAGGAGAGGGAGAAGGTTACTACAATTTCTTTTTATATCCACTAGCAAGATAGAATGAAATGTGATCTGTTAATCTGCGATGTAATAACTATGAGAGACACATCTCACAATAATAGAGCAACAGAATGCTAGAGAACTACAAATAGACTCTACAATGACCATAAAGATAAATTGGTAACATTGGTAACAACAATTTAACATTCTTAGGGAGTATATAAAATTTGATAAATGGTTTACAAAGCTGAATTCTATAGCAGAATATTGTCTCAGATTTAAGGAAGTGCTGCATTAAAAACAAACATCACAATAAACAGTAAATCAAGCAAAACAGCTATAAAAGCATTCAAGCAGTGAAAAACTACAAGACTGTGAGGCATACGATTCAAAGCATGCACACCTTAGTAAATAAATTACAAGCAAACAAAAATATCTGACTTTACATGCTTACAAACACACAATCAGAGATCAACCTGCAGTTATTGGAGCACCACCTTACCCCTCTGTCTGTCCTCCAGGATATTTAACTGCTTCTAAAATAGCTGCTTACACAAAGAGATAAACCATATTATGTACTACGCATGATATAATGTAGCAATAAGCAGATGTAAGCGTGTTGATGTATCAAGTGGCAGCTGAGTGGTGCAGTTATGTGATGGACGCAGTGTTGTTGGACCTCTGCAGCACAATGTACATCAGCCATTATCAAAATAAGCAGTAATAAACTGTAACTCAAATGCTAAAAATAAAGGGCTAAACAGAGATATGGTTAAAATGCATTATTATCTTATGATAAATGAGGACAAGATGACTTGAAAAAAATACTTTACACAGCTGCAACTAATTGCTTCTTTCATCTATCCAATTAAAAGCTGAATTTGAATCCGAGTAGTTTATTTCTTGTTTTGATAGCTCATCATATGCCACAGCCTTTTAATCAGCACAAAAATGTAAGTATCGCATATTAATTCCGCAATGAGGCATAAGCCGTTATTTACACTGCTGATTTTCATCATTCTGTCCCTACACAGGATTTCTCCAGGGCCGATCCCAGGGCCTAATTGACTTCCACACTCAAGGAAGTGCTGGCAAAGCTAGCCGCTAACTGCTAACGTTTTCAATCCATACCCACTCAGGTGTGTATGTGTGAGACAGTGTGAGGGGGTTGTTAAAATAGTGCTGAGGATCAATAGGATGTTGTTGTTAGTGAAAGACCTTTCAACGGAAACATCAGTGAGGTGGCATCACAAGTTGTCATGTGTGATGTTTGTGAAATGTATCTGTATTGTCTGCACCTTCTGCTGCCTGTGTACACTCAGCAGCGGCAGCTCAGCTCGCCTGCATTTTCTGTGATGAAACTGTTTGGTTGCGTGAGGTAATCTAACCCTTACTCAAATGAAATGGTAATGCCTGCACTCAGGGAATTCAACAACACACAGCAGCACCTAGAAGGAAACTGTGCATCTCAAATGGGACTAATAATAAACCCTCTCTGCCTTTAACTTGGAATCTATATTATACACTTCAAAAATAAGATCAACTATATGGGTCAGTGGGATTTCTGTAAAGTATCAACCAACAGAAAATATGCTATGCTGACAACAGATCTAAGGAACACAGTAGCTAATAAGAAAATTATTTGGGCAGAGTAAGAGCTCAGAACTTTAATTAACAGAGCTGGTTTTAACTGATTGAAAGGGAATACATGTCCACACTTGTGTGCATGCAAGCCTAATTATTTTCAACTCCTTGATTGTCTAAATAGGCTTTATAAATAAAAGCACAAGTGACTTGAAATGTTCAAAGGAAATAATTTTAGAAATGGGAATGATCAAAGAGCAGTCTTTCATAACTTCTGTGATCTGTTAGCTAGAATACACGGGGACTTCAGTCCTTCATGCATCTCTGGCCTACGTTTCATTTTAAATTTGGAGACACAAACACACACACACACACACACACACACACACTACTCCACCCTGAACATCTGGCTTTCTCAGGGGACATTAAAAGACATTTATTAGCCTCCATCTTTGTTCAGGCTGCCCACAAATTAAACTGAGCTGATAGAAAAGAAGAGCATCAATTATGATATGATATGAGATGAGATGAGATGAGATGAGATGAGATGAGATGAGATGAGATGAGATGAGATGAGATGAGATGAGATGAGAT
>JAUBNQ010000002.1:14716076-14734394 GCA_032353495.1 Ctenopoma kingsleyae
ATGAGATGAGATGAGATGAGATGAGATGAGATGAGATGAGATGAGATGAGATGAGATGAGATGAGATGAGATGAGATATGATATGGATTTACAATATGTAACATCAGTAGAGCCTGTTCTATTATAGAGATGAATAATAAAAAGTGTTTAGATAATTATGTCAGCGACTTTACGTTGCCTCTGGCATCTTGTTCACATGTGTGTATTACCAACAGCCCACGCTGGTTCCTGATCCATGTTTTTATGTAACTGGCTGGTATCTTTGCTTTATGTGTTGATAAAAGCAACAAAATGTACAACATTTCAACACAGAGAAAAAAAAAGCACAGTTTGGTACTTACAATACAGCTGTGTGGTAATAAGCCTGCAAGGGAATGGCGTCATTCTTTTTTCTTCTCTCTCCCAGGCTCCTCAGCATTATTCATGGGCCCTTGGATGAAATATATACTGAACTGACTTAATGTACAGAGCACAGTTAATAATGTGTTTGATCAAGTGATAATAATACAAGTCAAATACAGTACATGCATAGTTTTAAGTGACTCAATTATTCTTGACCTTGTTATGCTAATGCTCTTAAAAGTTTCAACTACTGTACATTTTCAAACAAGAATGTTACCCTTTCTACAGTAAGCCAACACTTCCCTCTGTTCTTCCACACATAAGTTTTCAGAAATCTGATTTTGTTTGGGTATTGACCCGATATGTATCAAAGCAGGGTGGGGATTCTGTATTTGTTCAACTGAAAGCATTGCATTTCCAAGGGAATATGTTCTTTTTGTCATAGATTAATATTTACAAGCTACACCCCACTGACTCAGATGGATTGCATAATTCTGTCAATTACATAACCAAAGGAGTACTATAACATTCACAACAGTTGACTGAGATCATATAGCAGATACTGCGGAGCAGTGCTAATTACAATGGCCATATCCCACTTTAATAGTGAACCTGAATGAACTATGTGAAATTCTGTTATTGTACAGGAGATTGATTTTTATTCCCTACCTATTGAAGATAACACAGTATTATTCCCTGCAGACTGAAATAGATACAGTCAGTTCTGCTTCGCTCTTTTTGAAGGTCATCTGTGAAAAAGTTCAAACTTCACAGCTTTAAGTCAGAAGTGATACTAGAATAACACTGATCCTGGGACAATGATCGCTGCAGCTATTTTTGATGTTAGATGTGCATAAGTGCTCACGCACACAACTACACATACACACACACAAGTTGTATATCCCATTACCATATGATAGTAAACATTAAGTACCCAATACAGGTTTATACTGTCTACATTATTGATCATCAAAAAGATGAAGGGAATGACAATCATTTTCCCTTTGGTATTCTTAAATCCATTACCTGGGCTCCTCAAAGCATTGTAATGGCTAGTTACTCTCTCTCTCATGCTCCTTATGCCCTCTTTGACCTGTGGATAATGATCAACTATTTGCATAAATAAGTCTTTAAAGTCTTTTAAGTCTCTAAAAGCTTCAGAGGGACCTGAATGACACTTTGGTCTGTTTGGATTATTTCACTGAGGACAGCAAATAAATAAAGCAACAATAGGATACCTTACTTTACTGCCTGTTGCCTGTTTCTGTGACACGAGAACGCTTCTGTCTCTTTCATGAACTTTAGGGTCAACACCACACCAAATCACATTTGTCCCCTCCATTAATGTCACAGCCTTAAAGCAACATATCATCACTGTGTGGAGCTTGGTCTAACTGTAATTGAAAAGGCCCAGGGGGAATTCCTGGGTTGTGTGTGGGGCCTCCTAACCCCCGCCACCCTACATCCATCATTGTAGAGTTAGGCCCTGGGGTGCTCTACCGCTGAAGGTTAACAGCAAGATCGGCATGCGTCCTCACTTACAGCTTCCTAAAATGTGGCCCCATGGGCTCCTAGTATTGATACGAACACTAGACGTCAGCTGAAAACTACATACAGCATCATGTCAAGTACATGTTAATTTGATGGCCACATACCACAGAGCGCAAGCTTGAGTTCGTCAACACATCCGTGTTCAGCAAATGGATGGACTTCAATAGGGATGTGATCAGAAACAGAATCCTTCCTTCAGATGTCGAGTTCACAGACTTGATTACGCAGCCGCCTTGCAATGCATACTGCAACAGATAAAATTAAACACCCGCGATTACTCACTGCTTTGAAACACCCTGGACCATGATCAATGTGATCCCTTTTTTTTTTTTTAAGTTCAACCTCAAACGACAGAGATTTGAGAAAATATACAAAAAAGTATTCAAATGCTGTATCTCACACCAGAGCTGGATTGTTGCTAATGAAATGTGATAGTTTTGAGAGACAGCAAAGACAACAGGCATTTACGATCTTTTTGCACTGTTTTTGTAGAATCTAAGGCATTGTCCTCTTTAGGCATCATGATCAAAGCCATAACATTTTCCAACAAATACTTCAAATGCATTCTGTAAAATGTGAGTCATTAAACCCAAGCTGTAAAATGTGACTGATAATTTCTCAAAGACCATATACAGTAGAGCTGTTAAACACAGATCAAGATAAAGGCATAAAATTTCTGTTCCAACGTGTAGATTTAAGCATATTCATCTGGCTCTTCACATACATGAAAGCTACCAGCTGCCCTTGCCAGCGAGTGGAGGACATAAGGCTCAGACTGGTTGATCTGATGACAAGGGTCTGGAGGAGGGATTAGAAGAAGGGGACCAAAGTTATGGTCATCCCCTTAAAAGGATGGCAACTCATCTCATAGGCCTGGAGCTTGCAGGAGTTGAAAGATGTTCAAAGGTCTGCTCACCCCACACAACCTACTCTAACTCCCAAAAAACCTTAGAAGTATGAATTTTGAAACATGTAGAGTAAAATATTTATTTTCTTTTTGAATTGCAACAGACCACAACAAATGCTGCAAGCCATATCTAAAAACTTTTGCTTTCAGTTTGTTTATTCTGTGTATGACATAATCATCGTCAGTCATATGGTTACCTCCTGAGCTTACCAGCTCATAAGAGATGCGATATCTCAGAAACTGGCTCGTCAGGAACTGTCAAAATCTCTGTTATGTAAGGCATGGATAATAAATGAAAAAAAGGAAAAAAGATCTTTTTAAAAACCATCCACAGGGGCAAATTGCAATTCATCAAAAGAAAAATATGCATTAGATATAAGGATAGGCGGGGCCTTTCTTTCTATCCCCCTGCATATCAGCTGCTAAGCGATACTCAGTTTTTGGTGAATTCTGCAACAATGGAAGGAAAGCCGAGTGTTGGGGCTTGGGCTTAAGTTGACAGTGGAGCGACCGTTGGGAAGAGTGAATAGGAGCCTAGTTTATTAAGCCCTGATACAGACTGGGCTACACAGGGGGCTGGCACCACCGAAATCAGAAAAAAAAATGCAGTGCATATGAAGATGACAAAGAAATCTAAAAAATCAGATCTGGTTAAATCATAAGAGTACAGCACAGGGACGTTATTATTCACTGTTTTATGGTTTACACACAGTAAACAAGTGCATATACTGTATTTCTAATGATTGCAATGAGAGCCCTGCTTCTAGTGGTGTTTTAAAAGCAAATTAATTGTCAAGCTGTCAAATTAGAACAGGCTTACACATGAAACAGATTATCTTACTAATGTTCTCAAAGAGAAACAAGTGACACGAGCTACATATTCATTTCACTCCTCTGTTTCATCTTATTGACAGATGTACTGCACATTGTTCAATCTCTTACTCTAGAATCAATCCTTTCTTATTGTTACAATTACCCTCATTATGTATTGTTAGCATTGCAGATACCTGGATGCCAAACCCCTAAGCAGCTACCATTCCCCAGCTCTAAAGACAATGTGAAAAAATGAAGCAGCAGTACAGCTTCATCCAGTTTACCATGTTTCAATTTTCCATGGAGAAAGGGCAGTGTACAGAAAGGCAGAAATATGTGAGGCAAGTTCTGTGCATATTTGGGGGAGAATCTGGCGAAGGACACCTACTTACCATGGAACCACACTGGCAGAGATTAGGGGGCCATCATGAAGGATCCATAGAGTGAAGATAGCCAGGAGCTGCAGGGATAGAGATAGATGAGACAGAAGAACAAGAGGACATGGCAAAAAAGGGGGAGGGGGCACAGAGGGGTGGATGAAAAGAAAGCAACTTGGGGAGCAACAGCAGCACCGACTTGACCTGGGGAGGAAGGGGAGAAAGCCAGAGATCCAATTAAAATCACACTTGGTCAGTGAGAGTCAAGGCTGACACAGCCTCTCCTGCCCAAGCCCTGTGCGTAAACCTTTTTTGGAAAAATATGGGAGTTGCACAGTATAAGTTACGCAAGATGTCATACATGGTTATGATGATGCACAAAACCAGTCCTGGTGTGAAAAAGCAGCCCAGTCCCTTGTACACAGCTGGAGCTCAACCCCAGTATGGCATAACAGTGACCTAGGGGGGCAAGATGGCAATTCAATGCATTCCAAGGTGAAATAATTTATTTACATTAAATTGACGTAAGCCCTTTCCAAAATGGCGCCTGCGCTTGTTGCTAGGCAGAGAGTGCAAGAGTAAAGATGGCGGCGCACTAGTGGCAAAGTGGGAACCAAAGGTCTAATCAGTTGTTCATTTCTGAGAGGAAGGGCGTGGCAGGGTTCAGTGATTATGGAATATTACCACAGCATGGTCAGAATATACAACAAAAAGGTTACATACTGTAGTCAGAGAGAGAGTCAGTGTTGTTGCCATTGGGCTCTATACACGTCCTTAAACAGAAGTATACAGGCTTATTTATTTAGAAAATAATATTTGGTTATGTTTTTTTTGGAGAGAAGAGTGTTTTTTGATGCCGTAGAAAAAGGTAAAATGTAGCAGTGTGTGCGATAGCTGGGGTTTAGAAGGCAAGCCCTGAGAATATACTGAGATGACTTTAAAACATTATTAGTACAGTAAGACTTAAAGGATTTGATGCAAGCCATTCATGAGGTTGCAATACAAGATAAAGTGATTTCATAAATTTCAGTCATCACGTCATTAAACTACACTGATCAAAGTAAAAAGTACTTCACAGTTCAAATATTTTACATCAACCATTATGAATGATCTTAGACCACATCATGTTACTTACCACAAAATGTGCAACAAAAGTATCTTCATCAACCTTGATCAACCTGAATTAGCAAAAACAAATTTAAAAAAAGAGTTTTACCCAATTCAAGCTGGTTATCTTATTGAAATCCAGATACTGAAACTTGTAGATTATTTTCAGAAAGATGCCTCATGAAAAGCTAGAACTGAAAATTAACTGGCGTCAAACTCAAGGGGGATTTGCAAAATGCATCATCAAAAATGTGTCTCTCCCTAAAGACGTATCCCCACGAGTATCGAGCAAGAACGAAAACTTTTAACCAGCACACAGAATGCATAAACAAGTTCATCACAGCTTTGCAACATCTTGAGAAAACTTACACTTTAAGCACATAAAATATAGGTGCTTACTTTACATGTTTCACTCAGAAATATAACAAAGGATTAAAACTGATTTGTACATTTGTTATCATATTGTTTTATAAATATAGAAACTTGCAGTGAAACTTGCAACAAAATATTAAAAATAATGGCTTTTGGGGGCTTATTGCTCTCATACTTTGTCTTACAAATAGTATCCAAATAACAGCACTATAACCTCTGACATCCTCTGAACTTTAAAAGAACCTAACGTGTAGAAATATGGTCAACAATGTAAGGAAAATGTCATTTAACTGGAATAAAAAACTGTAATATTAGTCAGCTTTTGACCTGGTTTCCTTTTGATATGTGTAAAGTAAACTGGTATATTTAATATCAGTCATGATCCATATGTTTAAAATCCCAACATCTATAGCGCCATTAGAGAATAAATTCTTCTCCATTGTTTTATTCGTCATAACTATGACCCATCCAACCTCCATATTAATCAAGAGGTTAAGCAGAGTGGATTCAGGACTCAGTACTACAATAGCTTGATTATTGCAGTACCATCTTTAGCTACAGACCATTGAATGTCCTGTTAACTGTACTATGATCAGGTCATTTTCAATCATTCTCCACTTTCAGTAGTTAATACTATAAGATTTATCTAATGGTGGCGTAGCTTTTGTCACTGGAAACAACTGTTTGACAATAACATATCACTATAGATGAGTTTTGTTCTGCATCAGGATTAATAGTGAAACTAAGTTCAAGCTCTCTTGGGAGAAAGAGGCTTCAAAAAGAAAACTTCCTCCATTGATTTCTCTAAAATAATGAGGTGTTTGTTCAAATTTACATTCCAGAAGGTACAAAAACCAAACAAACATGAACAAATATGTCAGCAAATCTTTTACTATTAGCAATGTATGAGTTCATAAAAGCTAATCACTTTTTGTTTAGCTTTTCCCAACATTTTTATCAATACCCAAATGAAACAGAACAACACATATCAGTCATCTCTTAGGGATATTGTGATTTTTGAGGTGAAATCTGGGAAATTTGTAAATTCAAACTCAACGTGAGGAGCTTAAAATTATTTGAATGTAAAAATGTTTATATAGTAAACCCGAGTTTTCTTTTGTGCATGGAAAACATGATAGAAATAATAATAACGGAAAGTTTCGTGTTTGGACAATACCATATTTGAAGGGTACTTTATTTGTGCTTATATTCGTGTTTGTAGCTTGCTTACCTTGACGTACATCGTGTGTGGGTGAGTTAACAGTGAGACAGATAGAAATCGAATGAAAATTTTAAAAATCTGATTAATGGGATCAAATCTGCAACAGTGAACTGAAGAACAAGCATTTACAAATCCAAAGATGTGTTTCATTAATACATAAAGAATGCGCGCGAGCTTGTGGCAAATACACCTGTATCTCAAAATGAAACACACTCATTCATGACGCAGTTAAGAGAAGTAAACTGAGAGGAGTCCGTGCGTTTGTTGTGCACAGTGATCAAATTTCAGCCAAATCTGAGTAACTTGTAAGCAAATTTTAGTTAATCACATGTTAGTTTAACTTAAATGAAACCAATTCAATATGTTTGTGTCCCAGACCAGGACAGTTCCTCACAAATATAAAGAGGATGTAGCTTCCGTGCGTGACAAAACCCCCATGTTACCAGGCGTTCATTCGTTTGCGCAAAACTGCAAACCTGCAAATATGGCGTGAGCTATGGAAATTATATAAAAGGAAAAAAATGATGAAAATGCATTGATTGGGTTTAACCACACATGCCTGATCAAAGAGAATATAGACACTTTAATAAAATATAGAATACATAATTAATTATACAGTAGGCTTATGTACAGTATAATGGATATGCTAATTAAACGCTTTTAATAGTATCACGAACACTGGTCTTACTTTGCACAGAAATGTGAAATATACATATAATCCAAACAAGAGTACGAATGTGTAATGAAAGTGGAACTTAATCAAGAAGAGAAAAAAAAAACCTACTGAGCCTGGCAGTATTTTAATTATAGAAAAATCATGCTCCAGGCCCATGACGCAGGCGTCAGGTCTCACATTTTAACTTGAGGAAAGATATTTCAGATATGTATTTCATCTTGCGACATACATAAAAACATGGATAAGGTTTCTATACTTCCAGACAAACATTACATCTAGTTTACATTCGACAAAGACCCATACATTTAGGGCTACATTCAGCAATACTTTTTCCTTTTACTTCCCAGTAACAGTCTGGTCAGAAGACTCAACACGCAGATTTCCATAAAATTCCTTGTCATTTTTTTTTTTTTGTCTCACTTAAGATATATATCTTTAATAATTATGCAACACATCAAACAAATAGGCATAAACACTTTGCAAAAGTTTCTAGAAGCCAGTGTGGGGAGGTCAAATCTAACTAACCAGGCCTCACAACAACAAATAAAGCTCGCCACATTTCGCAATTCAAGATTTCAATAGGATGACTCAGGACGTCGCACAAAATATTTCATACAACATTCACAAAAATACAGAAGATAATACAGATACAGCTGTAAGTGTTTGGTAGGAAAACGACAAACTAGGGCCCAAACGTTTAAGTCGCCCAAATATGTCCCAACAGGAACTCAGAGAGACGAGATGTTATTACACTGCTTTGGTGGGAAGGAGTCTACGCCGCTGTGGCATGTGTACCATCCATTGACTATACTTTTCTGAAAGGGTGAAGCGGAGGGGAAAGTCCTTGGACTCTGTGCGAAAGTGTGACCTGTCTGGTTGCAGGGGTACTGGGAGGATTGGGACCTGTAGCTGCCTCTCTGTAACAACAAAGGGTCCAAGAGGGGCTGTGACCTGTGTGTGGAGTAGTCCAAACTGCTGTCAAACGTGTGATGGAATCGTGACCTCAGGGTCGACTCGTCTCGACTCTCTGGGGACAGGAGGACATCTTGAGATGAGGTGGGGGGATGAGGAGGACTGATCTGGGCTCCATCCGGGACTCGGGTTGACCTGGACTCCGCGATGTGACCCCCGTCACCAGGACGCGCGTCGCCGCTTTTGGCGACCTGGGTCTTGTTGCAGTGGAGCTTCATATGCTTTCGCAGGGAGCTTGGGTGGGTGTAACACTTGTCGCAGCCCCTGACCTTGCACATGTAGGGTTTATCATTGGAGTGCACGTGAGAATGCTTCTTTCTGTCGCTGCTGTTCGCAAACCTTCGGTTGCAGCCCTCGAACTCACATTTAAAAGGTTTTTCACCTAAACGTGCAAAAAGAGAAATGACGGCGAGTTACGAATATTCGCATGGTCCACCCTGTCAAATAATCTACACATGTAGCCTAACGTCAGTCGTGTTCACTTCATAAAGTGAGACTACAAACCAAAAATGCACATTCAGCCTTCACTCGACACTGTGAAATGACTATCTGATCTTCATCTTACAGTCAGTGACTCTGCAAACACAGAGCCGCTTTAAAGCCCTTACAGCCTTAAAAATTCTTTATAAGGTCCAATTTGTATTATAAACACTCGCTAGTGTGCAAAAAGTTTAACACCAGTCATTCATACACAGAGTTCAGAGTAGTTGCTGAAACTTTGCTGCTGTTCTGATTGCAACAAGTGAGGCAGTCTGTCTGCGGACTAAATCAACAGCGCTGTAGTTAAACAAGCATTAGATCATGATGAACCTGCAACACCAAATGCAAAGATTTGTTTAAATTGAGTTATCATGCATAGAATGAATTATAGTTATCAAAATGCTAATTGATCTTCAAGTTGAAAATTGCCTGCAGCTGCGCGTTTCTGTTCCTCCTACACACACACACACACACACACACACACACACACACAGACACACACACAGACAGACACTGACACAGCGAACAATCAGTTCAAGAGTTGGACTCATAAATAACATGTTATAGTTTCTGCCAAATTGTCGTTTTATAGGGTTGTATCTTAATATTTATCTGGATTCAACAATTGATCAATTTTTCTTACAGCTGATGTCTAATTTACACACTACGCATGTGCAGTTGTGTAACAGATGCCATTAAGCGTCCCTTTCTGTCTCTATTCTCTTTGCTTTCATTAGTAAAACAATTTAGACCAGAAGTAAAAAGGGCGCATAAAAAATTTATTTTTATTCTTCAGCCTGTTTTTTTTCCTCTGAGGGCCCTTTACTTCATTATTTAATTATATTTTCTATTTAAATACCTACATTTCAGTGTAATTGTGCTACAATCCCTGACGTATGTGAAAAGTAAGAATAAAATAAGATTGCACACTAAAGCCTTTTCATAGAAGGTACTATTATGTGCTCCCATCAGGGGTGTAGAATGAAAAGCCCGAAGAAAGTCTTCCTTTTAAAATGAAATGCATTCTATGACATGATTTCACAGAGCTTCGTGACAGGTAACAGGCCTATCAAAGTGATGGAAATTAAACGAGAATAAGGCCATAAATAAATCATCTTTTTAAAATGTGACTCGTTTTGTTTATATTGTTAATTACTTCCTTTAGCTGACTGAGGTCATCCGTTTACCCACGTTTTTATTTCCTACGACATCACTGTGTGATATGCTCTGCTTGTGTTACTGAGCACAGGAGATGAGTCCCTGGGAGGCAGAGACAGCGTAACAGCTACGTCACAGCTCTCCGGTGTCCCGGCATTTATTTAATAATTTCACTGAATGAAGTGGGAGAGGCACCTAAGCCACTAGGCCTGCAGACTACACACGTTTGTATCTGGCTTCCTACTACTCATCTGTGATTCCTGCATGAAGCCTACTCATGTTTTTTTCCTGCAAAATCAGACAACAACACATACGGCAATAAGCAGCAGAGGAGCTCTGAATAACAACACTTCTACAGTTGCAGTGTTGGCTTATATAATATAACCACATATAATTATAATAATAATAATAGTAATAATAATAATAATGTGCACATTTCCATACGTGTTCAAATGCTGCAAAGCTAATAAATATTAATGAAAGAGTTTGTAAAGTTGAAAATAATTATTATTATTATTTTAAAAAATCTCCTATCAGTATATTCATTTATTATCATTATTAATATTATCCATCCACCCATTATCCTAAACGCTTTTCCTCTCGAGAGTCGCGGGCATTATTATTTATTATTATAATTATTATTACTACTATTAATACGTACGATAATGAATAAAGACTATTAAACTAACCTGTGTGAGTCCTCTTGTGGATCTTTAGATTTTCTGATCTTGCAAAAACTTTCTCACAGCCGTGAAAGGGGCAGGGAAAGGGCTTTTCCCCTGTGTGGACCCTGACGTGGTTCACCAGCTTGTATTTGGCTTTGAAAGGCTTCCTGTCCCTGGCACAATTCTCCCAGTGACACACATATTCAGAGTGCTCAGGTCCTCCGACATGCTCCACTGTCACATGGGTGACAAGTTCATACATGGTCCCGAAGGATCTGGAGCAAGGCAGCTTCCCAGCACCCTCTTGGCTGTCACTCCATTTGCACACCAGCTCATGCTTCACTGTTTGCTTAGAGCACCTGAAGAAAGCGTCGCCTCCTCCACGCTGTATTGCCATGTTCAGGGGTTTGTACAGACCCAGGAATTGTGTAACAAGTTGCTGGTTTCCCTTGGGGCTGATAGTTTGGCTGTAAGGGTGAGTCCGGGTGAGGAGGTCGCCAGGTAGACCCAGCATCATCTGGCTGCCCAGGTCTCGAGATGGGTCGGAGGAGGCGTGGGCCTGCTCCTGATAACTTGTGAAAAAAGCATGGCTTCTGTTGTCTCTGCAGCCAGGAAAGTCACGATACCTTCCAATAGCGCCATGTTGGGTAGCTCTTGATGCCAGTTGATCAGTGACGGGTGGCATGCCGGCTCCAGAAAGATTGGCTCCAATGATAATGCCCCTAGGGCTGTGCTCTAACCGATGGCTGGGGTATCCAGAGTCTGAAAAATTGGGAACCGAATGGTCAACATATGCACTGGACCTCGTCTCGGGGTAGTCTCGCAAATTGTGCGAGGGGCAGAGTTTTAAGGAACTGCCAGTGGGGTGTCCCATGTGCTCTCCTGCCAAAGGTGGCAGCACCACGCTGGGTTCAGTATTGCTCTCCCCGGGGTTGACGCAAGAGAGAGGGCAGCCACTAAACCTCGAAAGGCTTGTCATGTTTTGTTGTGAGTTTGGCTATGAGTTTGCAAAATCAACCAATTCAGCACTCAGGATACACCTAGAAATTCTGTTTCCATTTTCCTTGTTGTATATCATCTGCATGTGAAATTCTTGGCCGTGAACTTCGCAGAAGTAGGAACCAGACTCAATTTCGATAAAGTTGGTGTGAATCCCATGCCGTTCACTTTGCCCTCTTGATTTGTGGCAATAACCGTGGTAGTAAAAATGCTTCGAAACAGGCCATGGTGCAATATAAAAGCACAGCAGGCAAACCTGCTTTTAAAAAAGGATCTTTGGGATTGGTTGGAATGCGCTGTGATTGACAGGCGCTGGGTTTGTTTTAAAAGGGACACGCAGGCGTTCACTGCACGACTCCGTTTTCAAATATCGCAGAGAAAATGCTTTGAAATGTGCTGCGATACTCCCAGATATTACTGCCTTTTTAACTTCAGGCGTCTTCTTATAAGACATCTTCTCTAAATCTCTGAATATGAAAAATGTACAGGTTAACGTGTAAAACTCTGATGAATCTGATGAAAGTCAAGTGATTAAACGCAGACGTGAGCAAAGCACAGTACAATCACATCCTTTTATTTCACTACAGATCTTGCCCCGCAAGAATAATAGAGACTGGTCAGTGCCTGTTGAGACCTTTGTCAAGACTTTTAAAAGGAGTCATGTTAAAGAAAAGCGAAACTTTAACAACAAAAATTGTTATTTGAAATTATTTTAAAGTAATTCATTTAAGTAATACTGCATTTGTGTGTCACTAGCCTTTATGAGTAAGACGTTTAAAACAGCTTTGTACTATGTATTATGGATTACTAGTCTTATAAAAGTATTTACACTATTTGCATTTTCATAAAATTACCTGTTGGTCTCATGTTAACAAAAACACTAAAGCAACAAGTAGCTCTGCATGAGACACCGCACCATCAAAATCTTATTTTACTGAAAAAGAAAGTAATTTCAGACAAACATGTTGCAGCAGTGTCACTGGAGAGTACTGCAGAACATGACGTACTATTTTATCTTTCTATTCAGTGTGAACCACTTATATACATAAACATGTTCTCGTTAAGCGTAAATACATCATTAATCATCAATGGTACACCGTGCGTCTTGCAGGATAGCACATACATACAATTGGTTACGTTAAAATAGGAATTATGAATCATCACAAACAGCAGTAGATATGCTGCACTGCTACCAGAAAACTCAGATAAACTTTTGGGGTTCTGTGAGGACAGCAGCTTTTCTGGTGCAGCACATTTTTCTGCACGTCTCCTCGCTTTGACTTGGCTCTGATTCTATCGACGTACTTTCTTTTGCCTAAACCACCTTAGCAATTTTTTTTTGTCTGTTGCCTTTACTTAAATCTACAATATGTGGCCTGGGCTCCAGTCTGCAGCTTCTAAGTTTAAGGTGAACCCCCCTCATTTCCAAAGACTGTATCTGGCAGAAATATTCTTTAAAAAAAAAAGAGGGAAAATTCCTTTTCTACATTGTTATGCTGACGTCACCTGCAGTGGATCCTAGGCAGAGACAAAGCAAGGGGCCCACTTGACATTAAGTGCCGCAAAATAGTAGACAGGCCCAGAACTGGCCTAATTCCGTCATGATTGTAATGGACGCTCATGTTTGTCAACCTTTAACCCGAAGCATTTCCGAAAATGACTGAGCATTGAAGGCAAATAAACCGAAAGTTTTCAATCTGTCATTCAGAAAGCATAAAAGACTGACAGACCTGCGCCCCAAATGATTCCAGATCCTCCTCTGCAGAAAAAGGCACAAAAAAGGGCCATCTAGAATAACAGTCATGACTGAATATGACCACGCAGCAAGTGAAGTGTGCGCTATGGGCCTATTTGATAACTGCAGATAATACAGTAAAATCAGTAATATACTGTTAAAAGGATACAATTATTTAGATAATAAATATTCTAATATGTTAAAATGGCCTTTAACGTGGTCATAACCTAATAAGAGTGTCGCCTAATAAGCATAAGTTTTCCATAAATGACAATAGGCTATATTAAATTCTCAGTAATATAATATGTAGGTTCAGTAGTAACAACATAATCAGCTAAATGAGTGTAAGTATTTAATTAGTAAATGTATATGTTCAAATTTAACAAAATAAGTTTAAAAAATGTTGAATTTAATAGGATTCATGTTAGAGTGGGTATAGTTAGCTCCTCAGCAATGAATAATACCATTATACAAGTAATTTAAAAGAATTTCAAGTATGTATCACAGTTATTTATTAGTTTGTTAGTTAGTCGGTGATTTTGTCATGTCATAACATCTTTCCAACATTATTCGTTAAATTTATTTTCAGATATTTACGTTCTAAAAAGTTTTTGCCTTTTGACATCTGCAAACATTTCCAGCTCTCCAGCTTTATGAGTCTAGTCATTTATGTTTGGTGCTTGACAGACCAGACAAAATCCTTGTGACTGTTGCATACATAATATCACTCACAACAACCAAAACATTCATGTCGGGGAATACTCCTTACATCCATAAAGGCTCCAGTTGTACCCATTACAGCGAAATTGGACCAACTAACTGAAAGGAAACAGAACTCAAATGCCAGTTTGACCAGAGTAACAGTACAACAGTGTGTTACAAACCAGACTCAGAATTCAGAAAATATTATTCTTTAAACTGGAATTCTGATTCTTTTAAAATAATGCACATCATCTCTTTGGGGAAACAATTCTCACAAAGGTGATAAAAAATATAAATGTAAGTATATGCACATTTATCCATATTACAGCATTCCCAGGTGTTAATGTCAATGTAACACACAACACTGCAAAAATAATGAAGAGAACTATAGAGGGCACAGAAGTTTTCATCAAGTATGAAAATCTGTGTGTGTAACATACAGACATAGAACTACTGTGTGTTCATATATGTAGCTCAAACAAATGTGTGATATGTGTGTGTGTGTGTGTGTGTGTGTGTGTGTGTGTGTGTATGTTTAAACTACGTCTTGAATTACTGTGGAGTGTGTTGAGATATTATAATTGATGAGGGATGGCAGTGCAGAGTCTTGCCACGACTTTATGAAATTTAGATGAATTAACAGGTTTGGGATGAGTCCATTTGGAGACAGATGCTCCAGTAAATCACAGCAAGAGGTCAATTAGCCCTTTCTATCAGCCATATGAGGGTAAAGTCCGTGTAGTCACTCTAAGACTCAACTGACCTTATGATCTATGAAATATAGATACAGATTTGTTATTGTAATATATGCAAGTATGAACCAGTGCTAAATAATATGGAGAGAATATAGAGTAACAAAACATTTCCGAGACTGAGTTTCTCTGTAGGAAAAGAAAAACAAACATATATACAGCACAAACATATGCCCAAAATACAAGTTAAATTGTCATTTGCCACATAAGGCTCTATGGTGGCAAAATCATAGTCTTCATCGGTTGCTTAATTTGTACAGAAAAAAACATTTGATATATAACTTAAAAATATAACGCATAGAGTAAATATTTATCTTGTGAAAACGCAAAGCATTCTGGAAATAAGTGGATGCAAATGTTTTATAAGTAAACACTATTGCGGCAAAAACAAATGAGCCAAAATTGTAGTTTATTTATTATTTCGCTGTATGAAATCTTGTGATTTTAATGCAGACCAGAACCTGAGGCTTTATACTTAAGTGGCTTCGCAGATTGTAAGACAACTCAGAAGAATGTTGTGGAGAATGCCCCCTTGCCCCCATGCAGCACACACAACACAACAATTCATTTTCTTATCAACTCAAGGCACAAACATAGTCTGAGACTTTGAGGTATGCCGCATCAAACCACAGCAAAAACCTGCAGGTTCATTCAGCACAAACTAGTAAATCATGATGTCTTTCATCTATCACATACAGTGGTGTTTGATTAATGGAAGTAATATTATGACATGGTTTTGCTATTGTTTCAGGGAGATGAAGAATTAACTTGTGTCTGGTCACTATTGAGTTAAGTTCCACAAACTTTTTTATAGCAGTAATGGCCTAAGCTAGCCAAGCATAGTGTGGGCTTCAGGCCAGACAATACAGATAAAATAAGAAGAAAAAAAAAATCAACTTTGCTGTAAGAACAAATCCAGACAATTAAGCTGCCATAGGCCAGTTTATTTCTACCAGAAAATAATCACGCATCTAGATCATTTATCAAATTATGCACTGAAATAACCTTTATAGCTGCTGACTCAAGATTGTCTAGATAGAATAAATGTGAGGATTTTTTTTACCATTTAGGCTGAATTTTATGTTCTACTCTTTCCAACAGCATAGGCCTACTGTTACAGAGGTATGCACACTACAATACAGTGATATTTTAAGGTAATGCGCATGCTCAGTTAGGAGAAGATTATGTTATAACCAATGGGCTATCCCAACGCCCAGTGAGGTAATCCTAGCAGAGATGACTAAATAATCGAATTTTACATACCGCAGAACAACCTCCTATAATTTAGCAGGTTGTATTATCGTTAATCTGTGAATTATCATTGAAGAGTTTCAGCTGTGTTGGACATTTGATCCAAAGAAAATACAGGCCTAAACTCGCCATAGATGCGTGTCTATCTAAGCATTTTATGCTATTATAATAGAGCTATCTATCTCTACAAGTCAAAATAAAAATATATCATTTTGTGTGCAAAACTAAAAATATAACTGTCCAAAATCCACCAGAATTTAGTGAAATTGATTTGTCAAAAGCAGAGGTGAAAATGGCAGTGAGCTGAGGGCAGCACGCTCGAGCACTGGTGTAAAATATTTGTGAGAAACATCGTTGGTGAGAGAAACGGTTAACAAAAGTGCAGCTCTGTAAGAGGTCTATAAAGCTGTCTTTCTCCCTCTTTTAAAGTGTCCACATTTTCTATCGTCCAGAAAAAAAATAGTGTGCCAAGCCAGTCCGCTCCTTCCAGGCAAAAAGAGATGTTCTTTTAAACGGGAAGAAAAAAAAACTAATATTCGTGCAGGCATGACTCTAGTTTTAGTTTTCTACTTTTTGTTTTGATGCTGTGGGAAAACATTTGAGTTCTGAACCCCCAGTGGTCAAATTCCACATTTGAAAATTAAATTAAATAAATGTTTAACAAATGGCAGTATATAGCACAAGAGATCTGCAGTAGTTTTAAAGTTAACTCCCAAACAACAGTTGCTTTACATTAAGCCTGTAGCTGATGACAGCTCTCCTTTTTTCTCAGCAAGAGCTCCACGCATACGCTGCTCTGTCGCCCAAACATTTGTGACTCATCTAAACCATTTTACTTAATTATTTCACAGTGATAATAAGGCTGCAAATACTACACGGCACATAGCCTTAAGTGGCGTATGGAGCCTTCATGTTTCAACAAGCCAATAAAATATGGAGGGAATATAGGAAACTTAACAAGCTGCTTGTCACTTGTGAAAGTTCACAAAGGTCGCCATAAATCTCATACTGCAAAGGCAAACTCTGCAAACTCAGTGTGTGTGCGTGTGTGTGTGTAGGTTATGTGTTTTCGCATGTGTGCACATTGTACAGTAAGTGTGTGTGTGTGTGTGTGTGTATTCGTGCACGCGCATGATGTGTGCCGTGTGAGGAGACGGGTATGAGAGAGCAAAGGAGGGAGTAAACTGTGAGGGGCTATGCCTTCGTGGTGAGAGAGAGGGAGAAAGGAAAAAAGGGGAGAAAGAGAGAAGGGAGAGGGAGGCAGACAGAGAGAGTGAGAGAGAGGGAGGGGAGGGAGAGAGAGAGAGAGAGGAAAAACGATGAAGTGAATCTCATTCGTCGTTTTGCTTCAAGTTGTTCAGGTTATGTACAAAAAGCGCAAGTGTTGTATGTGCACAACGGCTATAAAAAAACAGAGGTATGCGGGTCCTTGCAACAATTAAATTACCATATGAGTAACAGGCCTAAGCACAGAGCAGGCTATGTTCACTTCAACAAAACCAAATCCCATGCAACCTCCACGGGCTAAATATAATAAAAAAAAGTAGATTTACACACTTCCACACCAAGCAGTTCACACAGGCCCACCTCTAACCCAGAAAGACAAGGGATAAGTAGGAAAACTCACCTTATCAATCTATAACTCTTTCTCGACGAAATGTTCTGGGAGTGAATGCGGTAGGATGAGGGCGAAAGCAGAATGAAGGACTGATTTGAAGTTTTTTTTTTTTTTTTTTTTTTTTGTCCACATCCCCTAAAATAAAGAATGTGAGCTCTTTCCTGGGACAGATTGAGGGGGAAAGGATGTGAAAGGCTTGGAGTTAAAAAGCGCCGCTTGAAGCACTCAACGCGTCTCTGAACTTGATCAGATTTTATGTGTCCTGCAGCGAGTCAGCGGCAGCCCTGTGAAACTTGCTCAATGGCACGAATTTTTGGCTGAGCGAAAAAATCTCAGGATATTACAATTACTGCCATCTTTCTTTCTGTCTTTTATTCCTCCGTCTTACACCCTATAGAGCTTTTGCAAAAAAAAAAAAAAAAATACCCCCTCCCTTTTTCAAGCGGCTTCAAGAAAGACACATTTTGGAACAGTGCCAAGTACATTCAAGTTTTCAGTTAATAAGAGCCAAGCTGGTGACATGAAAGAAACAAATACCAGATGAAATGATAGATAGATAGATAGATAGATAGATAGATAGATAGATAGATAGATAGATAGATAGATAGATAGATAGATA
>JAUBNQ010000002.1:14734494-14771826 GCA_032353495.1 Ctenopoma kingsleyae
TAGATAGATAGATAGATAGATAGATAGATAGATAGATAGATAGATAGATAGATAGATAGATAGATAGATAGATATTTAAGTTAAAGCTGCCTACAAAATATATTGATAAGTTGTTTTACGCACTACACGTGACACACTAAATGCATTTTATGTTACAGAATACCTTTCTGTTATTTCTAAAAAAATAAGTGATCTGCCTTTAAACAAGTCTGCATTGGTTCTACTTTCTTTTATTTGCACATCTGTTTTAGAGTTTCTTGAGGAGTGTAAATCAGGTAAGGCTGCATAAGCCGTGCGCTACACCTAACTGATATAGGATCTGCGCTAGAGTGCTCCGTTATACCTGCAAAATAATGCTTGTAAGAGCCAATCAAATGAAAGCAATTGAGAAGACCTGCCATCTTCAATACCAAACTGTGCCAATCACCAGAAATCTAGCCAATTAACACCCTCATTCGAAGTCACGTGTCAGAGGGGCAGCTGAACGCTGATTGGCTGTCGTAGCACTGCCTCCCGAGTTCATTTATGTTCTGGGAGTGAGTGATTGACTTTATCAGTCCAAGGACATCATCCGCCTGGAAAGGGGGGGAAGTTTGATCCTCTTTCTCACGGATCGCAGTCAACGGGAGTTTTTTCCTCCCAACTCTTTACGCATAGGATTTTTCCCGTTTGGGCTTGGCTTGTTTTTTATTTTAGGATTTTTCGCAAAACGTGGTAAATCTCGGCGCGGTGTCTGCAGCTTGCGCGCCCCGCTAAACTGGATTTTAATTTTATTTTTGTTTTCTTCCCGTCTCCTAAGTTTGCTTCAAGCTCATGACTATGCTTCTTGATAGCGGTCCGCAGTTTGCATCGTTAGGAGTGGGGGGTTTCGGGACACCACGGCATCACGAAATCGGGAACAGAGACCCGGGTCTGGGACTGAATCCCTTCACTGATTCCTCCCACTCCGCAGCATTCAAAATCAGCCCCGTGGCTCACGATATTGCCTCCAGCCAGACATCAGCTTTCACCCCGCAAGCCACTGGATATGCAGCCGCGCTGGGACACTCTCACGGCGGGCAGGTGGGCTCGTACGGTGGGGGAGCGTTCAATTCAACACGGGACTTTCTCTTGCGGAACCGGAGTGTTGGAGAGTCCACAGCGCCGAGTGCCCAGCATGGAATCTTTGCAGCTTCGGCGGGGAGCCTTCACGGGCCGCCCGGGATCACCGATAACCCCGGACATCTGTTGTTTCCAGGACTTCACGACCAGGGGGTGAGCCACACTTCACCGAGTGGACATGTTGTGAACAGCCAAATGCATCTTGGCTTACGCGGGGACTTTTTCGGAAGACCTGATCCGTATCGTCCGGTCGCAAGCCCTCGAACGGACCCCTACGGGGCACAGCTCCACAACTACAACCATCCTATCAATATGAACATGGGGATGAATGTGCCGACACACCACGGTCCAGGGGCCTTCTTTAGATACATGAGGCAGCCGATTAAACAAGAATTATCCTGCAAATGGATAGACGAGAACCAGATGAACAGACCCAAAAAGACCTGCGACAGGACTTTCAGCACCATGCACGAGATGGTCACTCATGTGTCCATGGAGCATGTCGGCGGCCCCGAGCAGAGCAACCACGTCTGCTTCTGGGAGGACTGCCCGAGAGAAGGGAAATCCTTTAAGGCCAAGTACAAACTCGTCAATCACATCCGTGTGCACACGGGCGAGAAACCGTTCCCATGCCCGTTCCCCGGATGTGGGAAAATATTCGCCAGATCGGAAAATTTGAAAATCCACAAGAGAACACATACAGGTAGGCACTAACAATATCGTGGCATGGTGAGCATGAAATAACAATGAAAAAGTGAGCGTGTTCTGAATAGAAATTGTGAGCCACATTGTTTCAGAGTACTGCAAAATAACACGCATGTTCTAGTTGACAATAACAAATTGAGAACTTGGGTCCACATTTATCATGTTATGTTCTGAGATCGCTGCTGGACTTTGAATTATATTATTTCTAAATACAGTTATGCACAGTGTTGGGTCAATAATGCAGAACAACATACAACTCTATGCTCTAACAATACAACTCTAACAATATGCAACTCTGTGTGTGTTGTTAAGCTTCACTAATTCTTGTAGCTACAAGTTGTGTGTGTGATATCTATCGAGAGAGAAACTTTACTCATTTGTCGAAGTTTGAGTGCATTAGCTAGATTAGGCTGTTTAAGCAGACTTAGGAGCCATGTGCTGTCAGTATAACTGTAATTATTCAGTTTCTGCACGGGTTCATAAATCTCGATCTTGTGCAGCTCTTGCATGGTGCAGAAATGCCCTGTTGATTCAGTGTTTACTATATAAGTGCAGACGCACAGAGCAGGTCAGTAGTAGCATGAAGCAGCAGGCCTCTTGAATAAATAAAGCCTGACAGAGCAGTGTGTAGTAGTGGAGCTGTATCCATGTCGCCCCGAAAATGTAGGTTACTCTGTTATATAATAGGCTGCTCACAATTTACATCTCGGAGTTTTAGGTTTACAGGTGGTGTGTTACAACGGGAGTTTGTTGTTTGTGACGGGCTATTCACGGTGTGTATTTAATCCTGCAGGTGAGAAGCCGTTTAAGTGTGAATTTGATGGCTGTGACAGACGCTTCGCCAACAGCAGCGACAGGAAAAAGCACATGCATGTGCACACATCAGACAAGCCATACATCTGCAAAGTGTGCGACAAGTCATACACACACCCCAGCTCTCTCAGGAAACACATGAAGGTAATTAACGTCTTCATTACTCCTTAAACACATTAACACACACACACACACACGCATACACACACACACACCAACCCCCTCCTCCTCTGCCACAGACGAACATTATCATAACTTCAGGCACTTCTTAAGATGTTAGGCTCGAACACTGTCACACTGCAAAAACACAATTTGCCATATACTCCTGACACACAAACTACTTTAATTAAACTACTGAAATATGGTAAGGAGTGAGTTGTCAATATTTTACTTTTGTGTCATTTTTAAGAGACTCACAACTGAGTTCTTGATTAGTTTAAAAAAAATATATCCTGCTTGAAATGACCTCTGTTAATATTTTTTTCACCACTTACTTTAAGTGGAGCTACATTTAAGATACACGAGAATGTCTTGTTGATAAGTTACCGTGCCTGTTTCAAGTTTACTGTGTTTATTGTTCTAGTTGCCCTATAAAAGACTGAGTTAATCCGCATTAACCCTTCTATCAAGCTACTTTAAATGAACATCATACGCTCAGTCTTGTAACTCACTCATCGCGTTCGTCCTGTCTTTTTTTATTGCAGGTACATGAGTCTCAAGGATCTGAATCATCTCCAGCAGCAAGCTCTGGATACGAGTCGTCCACACCGCCAGTCTTGGTCTCAGCCAGCACTGAAGACCCGACAAAAACACCGCCGTCAGCCGTACAAAACACGTCAGGCCACAGCGAAGGACTTGCACCCAACTTTAATGAATGGTACGTTTGAAGTCAGAAGAACAAACCCTCTCTCTCTCTCTCTCTCTCTCTCAATGTGGACCACGAGGTTGAGGATAAATGAGGATGAAAACCTTAAAAAACTATTTCACTTCACACACGCACGCACACACACACGCACACAAATGGAATTGGGACAACAACAACAACAACAACAGGAGATGAGAGCAAAAGCCAGCACCACGCAGGCCACGTCGGTTCTCAGGATCACGAAATTTGACTTTTATTCCGCAGTTTTGAGGAAAACAAACAAATCACGAATAAAGAAACGTAATACTTTCTCAGTATAAATAAATGTTCTTTTTTATCTTTTAGTTTACAGATTTCAGAAAAAAAATTGTTTTATTTTTCATTTTATGTATTTTCTCAAATTTTTATTTAAAAAAAAAGAATAAAAAGGAAGATTATTTCACGCTGTTTTATATGACGGTGACGCGCTATTGTCGCCTCTTCAATTGATTGTTGGAACTTCAAACAGTCTTAAGAAACGTGCCAAAGTCTTTGTCATGAACTTGAACACAGAAAAAAAAAACATAAATAAATATTTTACTCGTGAATGTATTTCCTTGTTTGATGGGGTCGAATCTGTTGTCAACGTCCGTTTTCAGGTGGAGAAATGTGGTATTAGGTTACGATTGTTACCGTTGAATATAACGTTGCCTTTTGTTAATACCGTTGTAAATACATATCCATGATGCCATATTTATCAATTTGTAATTTAATTATGGGTATAAGTTCTGAAACTTAAATGATATTTATGGAAATGTTTTCTAACAAGAACTGTACAGTTTTGGTCATAACCAGCTTAACAGTGAACAAATGATAAACTCTAAAGCTCCAACATCGCGATTGTATCCTTTTGTTTTTTCTTTTTAACCAATAGGCCTACATGTGTCTTATTTGGATCGAAGAAATCGTCTATATGAATATTATGGATTTGTCTATATATAATGCAGATATCTCCGTCACTTTTATTTTCTTTATGAGACCATTGACATGTAAATCACTGACTTTGTAGAACTGAGCTCAGTTGAGCTGAGAAGCTATAAAACGGTTCTGTTGATATCTTTATTTTTGGTTCAATTCAAACTTTGTGTGTTTTACTTTCATAGGATCAGAAATAGATGTCAATTCGTAGCATAAACTCAGTATTGGAGGGGAAAAAAAGAATAAACCCATCAGCCTATTGCACTCCTATACAGGTTTTAGACGAGTGTGCAAAGTTCTTTATTTCCAAATCAAGGTGACAGTATTTTGAGTATTTCAAATTAGGGTCAAGCACCCAGCTATATGCGCCAGTATGGCAATCTTTATAATTCCAGCATTGTCTTTGTGCAAGTATGTTTAAATGTGTGCATCGGCAACAATGGAACTGTCACAACACAGTATCTTCAAAAATAAAAAAAGTTTTCTGTCTGTCAGCTTGCATTGTTTTAAATGTAATTCTTCTGTGAAACTAAGCGTGTTATTTGTTGTGGTGTTGCATATAGAGCAGTTTGATTACACATTTGCTTGTTTTGTGTGAATAACTTGTCAAGATGACTTTTTTTGTGTTTAACAAAATTTAGTGGAAGGAATTCTAGATCTATGTGGGTTGGGGGAAAATACGCTCAATGGCAAAAAGAGTTACAGCATTGCATTGTAACCTATTCTCAAGAATTAAATATTATGCATACACAAAGTATATTGTACTCATATGAGAACAATTTCAGACCACCAGCACTACTTTTAAAATAAAATGTAAAAACGGTACCTCGTGACAGTGATATATGAAATAAGTTTATTTAAATAATTTAAGGAATATATGTTTTATATGCTATTTTCTATACCTTAATTTAAAAGAAGTACTTTTTCTTATTCCCATCACCTTTCTGCCCCATGTCCAGAGGTCAGAGAAAAAAAAAATATCTGATGTATAAACACAGCTAGAATGTGATGTTGTAACACTTTCTGGGAGAAATGGGTCACACTCCGAGTTATTCCTGAAGAGCAAAAATGTTATACTGATGAACTGTGTCACTGTGCCACATTGAGGCAAACCATGTTACAACAGCAGGCCTATGCGTTAGCCTATTTAGCTACCAGAGGCAAAGATTCCTTGTACTTTTTAGGCTACTGTATGTTGGTTGATTTGTTTTACCAACTATTTATGAAGAAATGTGAACGGTAATTTTGACTGAAATTAAAAAAAACATTGAAAAGTAACTTTCAGACTGCGACGTTGATTATTATCACCATGTTGTTCTGCTGCCTGAATCTTTACGCATACAGCCAACACTGCCATGCTGTTTGTATTAGACTGCTAGGAGTCACTTGAACTTGACACTGATTAGGGCGCCATCTTAGTATCTTGGTGTGTGAGTGTGTGTGCGTGTGTGTGTGTGTGTGTGTGAACTGGAATTACTGGGGGGAGCAAGTTAGAGAGGTGGGGCAGAGGATAGGGAAGTCTGCATGGGGAGGTGGGCCATCCGTCTGTGGCTACAGAAGTTGCACATGTAAAGTTTAAAAAAAAGGGTGCTTACAAATAATAATCCTAACGTGCAGACTAGAAGACGGGCAACTGAGGACACTGTGTGACCGTGAAAGTGGAGTGGGATATGTTGCCAATAGTGGCACAGCCTCTGCTTCAGCGTCTCCCACTACCCGATTAACAAGGAACCGCTTCATAAAAACAACCAAAGGAGTTACCACACATCAATGGACACCATAATAAGCATTTAAGCGGCGAAAAAAATCAGCTTGAATCACAACAAGAGCTCATGCACAGGCCTGAAATCTCTAATATTTTACAGTGTCATTTATCCAGTGTTTTATAAAACGATATCCGTTTAAATGCAACAAATTCGCGTGTGCTGTTTGAAAGACTGGTGTAAATGAAGACTTTGCTGTTTTTCTTTGGAGGCTGAAGCAGGAGTACTTTTGCACCAACCCCCACGCGGTGGTTCCAACCCCCCACACCTGCACCCCAACCAACTGATATCCTGCAACTATTCAACAGATTTAGAAATATTGATTCACATTCTTTTTTTAACTCTTGCGCAAGCGCACCCCTTGCATTCCGTTTGATTGTATTTCTATTCACCTCCCCTTCTCTCCCCTCCTTTCCTCCCCATCTCACCATCCTCCCCTCCTGCTCCTGGCTCGTCTAGTCGCACATTGCAAGAGCCTCCTCTCAGACACCGTGACGTCAAATAACTGAGACCCGGCTTTCTCCGAAACACGGCGGGCTCACATGGAGGCTGTATCTTTACGCATGCATCTGAGATGTGCTTAACAGAAAGGTGGCTGCGCTCTGACCTGCAGTAGGTGATCATAATGGAGGAAGACGCACATTTTGACAAATGAATAAGATCCATTTACATATTCCCGTGGATCATATCTGGGTTTCCTCGCCATTACATCACAGTCATATGAATTTAGGTCATCGCTGTCATGTTAAACCAGGTGGATCATCAGTTATTTTAAATAAAGCAGCAGGTTTTCTAACTTTAAGTGTTTCCTCCACCAGGAATAGCTCGTGTTATTGCCCCTGCATGTGCCGTGTGCTGACAAGTCGTCATCATTTCTAGATTTTATGAGAGGGCGATTCAATCCAGAAGAAAAACAACATGAAAGGCTCCTTTCTGGTGGATTCTCAGTGGATTAGAAAGCAGCGACGGTCACGTGGATTCGGTTGTGTAAAGACTAGCGGCTGTATCACAACAATGCCCCGCTGCAGCAGACTACAACTGGTTCTGAATTACATTAGCGCTCAGTCATCTCCAGTAATCTTATGGATTGCTATACTGGGCTGCGGTGTGTGGACCCGGAGGATGGCAGCTGACTGCTGGCAGCGTGCAGTAGCCTATAATCTCTCTATGCCTACAGGGTGTGCTTGTAGGAAGCAGGGGTTTTGGGGTGGGAATGGGGGTTGTGTTCTGCAGGAAAAAATAGGACTCAGTTGTTCTCCTGGGTTGCTCCTGCCGCTGAAGTTTGATATGGGATTGACTGGTCTACTCCGACCGTTCTACCTTCCTCCGTCTCAGTCGCAGAGTATTTGCTGGCTAAGCGGGAGAGCGGACTCTAAGAGGATAAACGACGCAAGCAGGTCCCAAACGCCTTTTGTCACGCAACGGCGGCTCTGATCTTAATAAGCCCAGTAGCTAATTTATCACTCATTAATAATTTAGTAATTATTAGACAACATACACAGACTTTATCCCGATGAATTCAGAAGTATTGCAGTGTGTGTAAGCGTATTTAAACTTGACGCTATTATTTGGCATTGTTAAAGCGTTACAGTGTGTTTTACAGGTTGCTTGCTTAAGAGCACTTTAGCAGGGGCCCTTTTTCTGAAGAGGCATTTTTGGATAAGGAACAGCCTTTGCACAACAGCAACAGGACAAACTCTGCTGTCTGCAACACACCAGGACGTTCATAATTCCCTGTTCATTACTTTAAACAGACAAGATGACACCAAAACTGAATCACAGTGAATTAATTCAGTCATCTGAGAGTGTGTGAGAAATGGAGGGTTTATCTTTCCACATATAGCAACGGAACAAGTTAACATCGAGGATTAGTGTAGATATTTACGGCAGTAGTTTCTTTAATCAAGACATTAAGCCTGCTCGGATCACCAGAATATTTTGTCACTAAACGCACCATGACAATTAAATTGAAGGGAGATGGATTTGTAGCATCATAAGGAAAAAAAATATCGCTTGATAAAAAAAAAATTGCATAAGAAATAACATACATCTGATAATTACTTAACCGAGAGCTTCCATTTGCGCGGAAGTTACTGTGCTTGCCAATTATTGATGCTTATTTCACCTCCAGCAGGGTGTTGAATATGCATTTACAAAGTACCTTAATCCGCGGTGTGTCTTTATATCACAACGTGTTTCATGCCTTTTGTGATGCAAACTGTTTAACACAATGGCTTTGTCTTTGAGTTCAATTATTCTTCAATTGACTCTTTAGAGACATTTACATACCTCATCATACTGTATAGTGTAGCCTGCAGGCACTTCTGCTGATGAGGAAATGAGTGAAAGTGGTTGGCCTGCCAATACTGAGACATTATAAAATGTTCAGTGACTTCAGTTCAGGCACTTAGAAGTAAGCATGATGCAATGCTTAACAGATTCACACATCAGTCAGATGTATTACTCATTTACCGTATAAAGCAGCCAAATGTGCATGATTAATAAAAAATACCAGGAGGTCTACAGCATCAGATTTATACTTTATGATGTCATCCCAAAGTTATAATTTACAGCCCCCTGCACGCACACAGACGCACAAAACATCCACCTATAAAATAATATTTTTATTATTTATAGACTGAAAGACAAACTATTAGCAGGATGTCCAACAGGAGACAACGCTAATTCCCCAACATCTGGTGGGGTGTCAGAAACTTGATGAATTCCTTATCAAAGCAGGCGCAGGAATCGACGCTAATAGGTCCCCGGAGCGGGGGATGCGGCAAATGCTTGTTCAGCAAAGCAGATGTTCGGCAACTGTGCTTTGCGGTTCTCTTTTGACAGATATATTTCAACACTTTGAGATGTGGTAAATAGGTAAATGAGCAGTTGACATCATTTAATGGCCCGTTGCTCTGGCCCGCGCTGCGGTGGTGATGCTTCCCGCAAAACTGGCGCAATACCAAGAAGTCCCCCCAGAGTGAATATTAGTTTTATGGATCATTGAACTGTAGGTTACGGGAAAATATATAATGTTGGTGTTTAAAGTGCTAAACGATGTGTACCCTGAGTTATGTCTGTCTGCATTGAAGCATTTAAAGCTTTAACTGAGAGAGATAGCAACCGTGTTTGTTTTTTTTTTATATCACCTACAGTGTCAAGAAAAAACTGCGTCTGTTTCAGACGTGAATGGCGTGATTCAGCACTTGGAACAAACTTTCCACCTGTGAGCTACCCCGTTTCGGGACAGCCTCCACCTCACAGGACGGTTCTGCCCTCAGGGGACGGACAGCAGAGCTCACATATTCATCACCCTTTCAAAATAAAGGAGACAATGCTCGTTAATGTGCCTTTTTCTCGAGACAATGAATGAGAATTGGAGAGTGCCTTTCCATTATTTAAAGACTTCATTCATCGCACCTCATGGTGATTTTGGTGCGCGTGCGCAATGCGCTGAGTTCAGTTATGCAAAGCTGGCTTCTGCAAAGTTGGGAATGAAAGGTACAGATGTGTATTTTAAATATTTCAGTCCATACGCTGCATAGTGTTGGCAACGATATTTCCTCTGATATAGGCGAATGAATAAATGAATATAGATAGATAGATAAATGAATGAATGAAGAAGAAGATGTTTCCTCGTAAAAATAAAGATATATCCACTACAACACATCAAGAAGCATAAGTAGACTTGTAGTCTCCTGCACAGTTCCGATTTGTGCCCCAGAAATGCCAATCAACCAAAAAAAAAAGTCAAGCTCTGGTTGCATAATGTTTGCGCAATCTTTAATCCGTTATGGATATGCATGAGGCAGGGATAGCACCATGAATAACAATCCGCTTGATCCCGCCACAGCATCAGCACGTGCGTGCGCGATTCCTGCCATCTCGAAAAACTTCGTTTTTTTTCTGTAACTCCTTATTCGGGCAGGTGGTGGGAGGTTGACCCACCTTCATAAAGTAACATCGTTATGATGTAAATTGATGGAACACATCAACTTAAATAGTGTCACACTGATGATATGCGTTTCAGCTAGATCTCATACATTAATATTATATTGGAAATATAGATATTTTAAATAGGTTTGTTTCCTGATGATTTCCCGACTTTCTTTATTTACCTCTACTTCGCTGTTTCTATTTCCTATTAATAACACCTGCTTCAAGTGTAATCAGAGGATAGATTCACCATTACTGGCTCTTGATAGCCACCTTCTCCAAGAACACTGAAGTCATTTTTTCCCAAAAGATTAACAGTTCTGAAAGATGAACAGACCTGTTATGATTCAGAACATGGTGCTATATTGACACCTTCTGTGAAACTAAATATTCTTCACTATGCATGCATGTTAAACTTTTCCAAGTCCTGCCCTGTGCAAACACTGCTGCAGAGACACTTCTGTTGCTCATCTCAATGCAATATAAAAATGTAAGCATAATCCATGTCATTGACTTTCCTTTACATATGTGAAAATGCATTTAAAAAAAATAAATGTGATTGTTTTTAAAGATTCACAGTTACTTTAGTGGACATGTGTTGTCACAATTTCTCAAAATGTTATGTCACTTTGATCTTTAAAATAAACGTCAAATATGTCTGTAATTTAATGATTAAAGAAGCACATATGCATTTTGGTTCCCATACATACCTTGTGGCTTCTTGACATATTTTCTTAGTGTTCCTTTGTAATTTAAAACATTACTAAAAAAGCGTAAAGAATATTTTCTTTGTAATCAAATCATAAATGTTCTTTTATGCATTTGCAGCATCTTTCAAGGGATAACCAATGCCAGGAAGCACTTACATATGTCTCTGTGTGCTAACATCTGCACGTGGCCACAAGCGCAGTTGTGAGGATGACTATGAGTAAATAGAGAAGCATGAAGCATAATAGCAAACAGAAGCCTGAATCCATCACAACAACAACAACAGAACTCGGATTTACCAGATGTAATGCTCAGGCCCTCGTAAGCCCATCAGAGGTGATCTTGTAATAAGATGTAAGATGTGTTTGGGTAATGGCCTTGTGAAAAAGGACCAGGCTTGTGGATGGGTGACAGGGGTTCTGCTGGTAAAGCAGAGTGATATTCAACAGCTGTCTCATACAGGTTTTCATCAGTCATAATAAAAAGTGTTAGACACAGCACCAGTTATTTTCTTCACTCTTTTCTGCTAACAGAGACTCAACTTTCCCACTGTGCCTTTTGGCCCACACAGTACACCTCACCAGCTTGTATTTTCACAGATTTAGACATATATATTCTGTGGTCTTTGGTCTACAGCAAAGATATTTTCTCCCCTAGAAGTATCAACAATCAGTCCCATCATGATGGGAAACAATACAGCATGATTGCACACCATCAACTTCTGCCATACCTGCTGGACAGTACAGATGCTGTTTTTTTTGTTTTTTGTTTTTTTTTTTCTATTAATGGTTGCCATCCTGGGAAGATAACAGGCATGCAGGGTTTGGACAGGGAGGAGGAGGTGTAGGAGGAGAAAAGAGAACCAGGTAGGAGGGCCTGGTGAAGGGGGGGATGGGAAAGCCAGGTGCTGGTGGAAATTGGCAGGCGATTGCCAAAGCGACCTCATGCCAGGATAATGCATGGGGCCATAGGTGTCCCCCAAGCCAATCCAACCCTCATGCTGATAGCTTTTCAATGCCTGTGGGACAATCTCTCCAATAATTGCTTTTCCTGTTTCAATCCTGGTCTGAGGGCCAGTAACAAAAGAGGGACTTTGTTTCTCACAACCACTGCAAAAGTGCACGATGCATTACATTTGGAGCCATTCTTAGTCACCATATAATAAGACTACAGTTCATCTTAGTATGTTATGTATGTAACAAAAAACAGTGGGTTACATTTTTTATTTTAAATAAAACAACACAATCACCTACAGGTTAACAAAGTGTGCTTTCAAAGTTTGCACAGGGCTTTGTGATTGGCAGATCTCTCCTTAATATATTACGTATTTTCCTTCAGGTGACCTTTGGAGGGTGTAACTAATCTCTTGTTTATTAAAAAGTAACATATCTAAATATTTTCATTTGTATCTCTGAGACACTCTATCCGTCCTCTGCTATGATGACCAATGACATATTTCCCTCCTGGTGGAAGGAGCGAAGTTCAGCGGGCCAGGGAAACCTGAAACCTCAGTCCACGGTTCTTTAGTTTAAGTCAATGGAAACTTTGACTTGTTGCTCAAGTAACAATTATCGTCGTGTAAAAACGTTTTGGATATTTTGTTCAATAAAAAATCTATTCCAACTTCATTTTTCACTTTTTAACTGACTGATGAATAGCCATATATGTATGTAATGATCAGAAATTCGCAATACAGTAAAGAAACTAAAACTAAAAAGAAACTCTAGTAATATTTATAATTAATTAAACGTATTATTGTTGTTATTATTATTATTTGATATGGAGAATATAAAAAGTTACAACAATTACCTATTTTTTCAGCTGCAATAAACTCTCACCGCCTTGTCCAACTCAGAACAAGAAAATGTGCGCACTTCTAATTATTAACGACCCACTTGTCTTGTCCTTGAAAAGTTTTGCGCTGTGATGTCGAAGAAACAAAGTTCAAATGAAAATGACACACATTTCTTTGGAAGGGATTTCTAAAGTACCGATGCAACAGTGAGAAACACCTTTTATTGAAAGTAACCGTTCGGAAAACTAAAACAATTACCGTGCTGCGTCGTCAGAAACGAAACTGACTACGACTTTGATGGACTTAAATATATCACCGTTTCAAAATTTTCGCCGCGATAAACTCTACTATGGGAGTGCACATTCTCTTCTTGCGTTTTTCTGCTGCAATTAATATTTCAAAGGAGATGTTTTTACTCACTTGTGCAAACAGAGCCAAACAAAGATAACCTAATTTAGACACAATTCTTCTCTCCCAGAATAAAAAGGTGAGGGGCTGTAATCGGAGCAGTGTGTAGGTGTAGTGTGTAGTTTAAAAGAGAGAAGCGTTACAACGCAGGCAGTTTGTTTTCATTCGTGCGGAGCATAAATAATTTATAACTTCTCCTGTCACTCAGTTACATTTAATATTCTGTCGTTCATACATTAGAAATAAAAGTGGTGGGAGCTGGTGTAAAGACGTGACATGGGGAACTGGCTCAACCTTCAACGATCAAGTTCACACCTTGAGAAGAGATAAATAACTTGACCTTTAAAAAAAAAAGGCAAAACATTAATAAACAGCACGAACTTACTTGGCTGTTTCTGAGTGAGCTGGTCTTAGAGAAGCGCATCGTTTCGGTAATAACTCAAAATCTGCAGGTTTATGATGTGGAGTGAAATCTCTGTGGAGCTCAGTTTCATTTCCAGCGTTTTACAGTCAACTTTAGGAGGAGGAAGAACCCAGATCTCACCTCACTGTGTTTTCTGTGATATCTGTTGAAATTGGCAACGGCGTGCCAGTCCAGTACCCGGTTTAATTTATCTCGTACCTTGTCTAAGGGATGATTTTTCTGAATTACCTAAATAAGGTGAAATCTGGGACATGCAGACTCTCTAATGCTTGTCGGAATCAGTGGAGTGTGAAATTGCAACACCAGACAGCCAGGATAATAGCTCAGAAGGGGGCTAATGTCTCTGCTACATTCACAGAACATTTTTATAATGACTGAATTAAAAGGAAAAAATGTATAGATTTATGCTATATTCTTTTTCTATCTCTTTATTCACGCCTTGATCTGTGCTTTAGCTTTTTGTAGGTGTTTTGTCCTGATAGGATTAAACACTGTAAATTGATTTAGATCCAGAATGCTCTTTGTAGAGATGACCTGTGCAGTGCAGAGTACTGTGGCCTTTCCTGGCTTTCATTTAGGCCCCGTAGGACCCTTTTACTATCAGCATGTATATTATTACTGTTGATTTCTCTTTCTTTTCCATCCTCCCTCCACGCACAATGATGATCACAGAGAGGACCTACATGCACTTTCAACTCTTTTCTGTCTGTAACGCATGCACGGACACACGCACTTGTAGCCTATACTCCAACACACACACACACACACACACACACAAACTGAAACAAATTGCATGGGGATTATTGAGACATAGTTCTGTTCCGTGAGAGATGTCACCAGCAGGACCTGATTTGTCAAGCTTTACTATACCCAAATTCAGTTGGTAATACGTCTGCTTTTAGATCAGTCCAAACTGCCCCCCAAATCCCCAAGAATCACCATTTAACACTCCCACTGGTGCTAAACCTAATCTTTCCTCTGACTGGGGTCACCATTCTGGTGGTCTTAGTTTTCCACTGGACCAGCTCAGTCCACAGTTTGTCCCACAACAAAGCTCACAGCTGACTGAAGTACAGGTACTATATTTTTATTCATGTGTCGAAAGGCGGAGCAGCGTCAATAAAAGTGCAGGAGATGCTGCGATCAGGTAGATCACCGCGTGTTATAATTTACCACGTAAACGAACAACGGATCCAGGATTTACTTTATCAAAAAAAAAAAAATCATCAAGCGCTGATCAACTAGGAGTGAGACCCAACACCTCCTCATAAAAAGTAAAGTCAGATGTAATGCGTCTTTTAGGGATGTTGTTAGGGTGATGTAAAATGTTCATGATAATCCTGGCTTGTTCTCAGACTCAGAACCTCGTCAAATCTGGTTAAATAAGCATGTTTTCATGTACTTTCAAGCCCACAAACTAAACCAAACCCTCTTCGTTAGGAAGATATAGTGTTTTAGATTGTTTTGATGTGGTCGGGGAGCAGACGGACCATTGGCTAAGCATTGGAAAGAGCAGACAGACAGACAGTCCAAGCGGTTTAGCCTTGTTTAAAATTATTAATCCACTTCTAATTCCAGCTGGCCCCCTGACAGCATAGAACCCTATCAAAAAAATCAGCGCCTCCATTGTGAGGCCTGGCAGAAGGGGACTGGGCGTATTTTTTCTGCTCCAATCAGTTTCTAGAGGTTGGGCGATTAAAAAAAAAACCCAACCCCCCCTTCCTCGCACAGCGGGGGAATAACGGAATCATTAATTCCCCATTAATTTCAGAAAAAAAAAACGAAATGTCGACTCGTTCAACAAAATAAAAAGACAGGAGTGACAGACAGGCGCGACAAGTGCTTTTGGTTGCCCAGAAAGAGTTTGAGGGCGACATTCCAAAACTCTAAAAACACCGTGATGTGGCGTTTTACAGTCTGATGTGTTGATGCACAGGAACACAGCTTATGATGCTTTAATTTTACCAGCGTCATAAAACCTGAGGTGTGTTGGAGTAGTTTTTTTTTTTCTCATTGAGGTTCTGTAGAAGAAACGTTTGGAAAAACGCCTTTAAGGGAAGTTAAGTGTGTGTTTGTTGTCTGAAACAGAGGTAGGTCAGTGGTCAGTATGTTCAGTCTGACAACACAGCAGTTTTTCTAAGTTTGGAAAAAGGTGACAATCACTTTTGAGAGGGTAGAGAAATAATGCTTGTACTTAAAAAAGGTACTTCACCTTGTATCTGCTAAACACCTACTGCAAACACAAACAACCTATGATTTTGGTGACTGCTGCCCTTCACACATTAGGCTATGTCATTTGCATCCTTTAAAACTAATTCACCTGCAGTATGGGTATATGATCTAAAGATGTGCAGGTTATCTCGTTTTGCTTTGAAGTCTCAAATATTAAAAGTTCTGAAGGCCAGACGTCTTATTTTGCAAATAACATTATGCTAATGTTATGAAAATCAACCAATTCACCTTTACTTCACTTCAAGAGTCTACATGAGTTTCTGTGATGAGTTTACATTATTCTCTGTGGCCTCTATTCAAGCTGCACATGTATTAACCTCACATACAGGAGGTTGGCAGGCAGGGGGGGTTGAGGAGGGGGAACAGCAATGTCAAACCTCTAAGGGGGGACAAAGAAGTGGTTCTGCTCCATCTCTCCCAATGTAAACACCATACTGCAAGCACACTGACGCATGAGCACCTAGCAAGCGGATGGGTTCTGGTTAGGAAGCATGGCTGGGCCCCAAGTGAGGGCCCCTATCATCACCCTTTCATGAACACACACACACACACACACATACACACACTCATAGTGCCATTATAGCTGTCTCTGATCAGAGTGACAGCCTTTCATATCTGTCTGTCTCCAAGCCAAGTGGTTATCATCTATGCACCCAACCATTAGGAAATGTCACAAACACACAAGCTGACGCACACATACTGACATAAACGCATGCAAGTACACATACATGCACATAAATACACACATTACTTTTTCCAGGAAATGAGGTTCAATTAGACGTAATCAATGGCAGATAAGTAAAAAGCATTTCAAAAAATTCTATGCTTATAATTTTTTTAAATTGATTTTTCCACTAATTTCTCTCCCCCTCTTCCTCTCTCTTGCCTGCTCATCCTCTTTCTCTCTCCATCTCTCAGCATGACTTCTGAGTGCTCCGAGATTGACAGAACAAAAGAGATTGTTGTGGAGATACTAATTATTTAATGAATTCTTTATTTATTTTAAAAGTTCACTGGGTGGCGATGTGCCCAGACTGTTACAGTAGATGGAAAATTACAGGCTGGAAGACAGTGACTGACACATGAACAGAGGCAGAGGGGCAGGGGGTGGGCCATGCCATGCAAACATGCCCATGCCCTTAAAGCCATGGCAACATCCCCCCACCCTGCCAAATCCCTGATCCCCTTCAACTCCACTGCCACCCCTCCCCACCTCCATTTGCCACATTCCATTTCAACAAAACTGCCATATTAATCATGTGTGTTCACTTCAATCCAGTTTCAGTGATTTTTTTTTTGTAAGGTGCCGTTCAAAGTTCCAATTTTCCAGAAACAATCCTTAAAATGACAACAAATCACAGGCGATTTAACTCAGCGAGGGGCTGCATGTCCACTACAATGAATGCAGACCACTAAAATATCTATTCTACACATAACAAGCTTCTGTCAAAATGATGTGTCCTCTACCCCCCCAAAACTGATAAGTAGGGCATGAGGAGAGTAGGCCACTAAAGACCGGGTCATTATTGATTTGACAAGTGAGTGAATAATTCATCTCTAGTGGCAGGCATCAGCTGGGACAAACATTTACAACTACTACAGTTACTATGAGAGATCTCAAATCTGACCTTTCCTCCATCTCTTCCACCAGTCTGTTATGTCGTCTAGCGCTCTGATACTGTACATCCTGTGCTTTACCTCTGTCTGCCTTCCTCACTCTGTAGGACCTCCTCTTATGGTCTGTAGTAATCATTCCAAATGTTCCTTTCAATCCCAGATTTTGTATGATTTCCTCAGCCAAGTGCTGCTTAATTTACAATCATTTCCAGCTTCCCTGTAGCTCTTGGCCAGCGGGATACAAGGACAGCTTTATGCATGGGTGTAATTCACACACTCATTGGCACTGGCCCCAGCAACTGCCTGCTATACAGAAATACTGATTTACACACTACCTCAGCAATAGAAGATATAATAAAACAGATAGTTTTGATTGGCTGAGTCATGTTCAAAGCTGTTGCCTGATAAACACAGATGTGACTGCTGAGCTGCTAATATAAATCAGACATCCCTGTTCGTGCCAATGCTATACCGCTTGGCGAATGAATAACTGCTAGTTAGTCAGTGGTTACAACATGCACAGTAGTGCAAATCTGCTATAAGTCAATCTTGTTAGTGCTAACACAAACTCATGGGAGATGAAAAACAGCCCTTGTGGTGGTAACCTCACTGAAAGGTCGTAGGCTGATTCCAGGACTTAACTCACTAATGCCCAGCGACCATCTGAGACTAACAAATCACTGCAATAACCATGACTCCAGCCCCTCTTGATTCCTTTAAACAAGTATCACTTAAACACTGACATTTTCATCACAAAGTTGCAGTCTCACAGGTTATTCCAGTAAAATTGGAATTACATCAAGTATTTGACACACACGCACCCTGTGAGAAAATGACTGGGAGCTGAACAACCCTGAACCCATCCCATCTGTAGATAATAAAAAAAGAACTCCTGCAATTTATTCTACAATAAAGGAACAGTCGTGCTCTTGAAAAGAGCTCTCAGGGTGTGTTGAGCGCAGAAAGGCAGAGTTAGTTTCAATCTGTACTCGGACTACCTGCTGAGTTACCAGATCCCCAGCGAGTGTGAAGTCAAGCAGACTGCTTCTTTGACTCACGCTGCCTGCCACCACCTCCACGCTGCATCATGATTTATTCCATGACAGCAAGATGTTGGGACTGAAAGATTAAGATGCGTTCTACAAGACGCCTGACACTGATCACCTGGTGAGGAAAAACATGTAGACAAGTGTTTAAGCACACGCACTCATTGCTTGAATGTGTTAAGATTTAGTTACAACTGTCTCTGTACAGTATGTATATGCGCACAGCCTGTCTGCCAGATGACCATAAACAGTGTCAGTGCAGGCCGAAAGATGAAGAGTTATGTGCTTGAGCTGTCTGTGACCTTTACCGTTTGTCCATGTGATATCACTCACAAAAGGAGGAAACCGTGGGATGTCTCTATCCCAATCCTGTCACTCTAAACCTGCATACCAGTGCCCGACTATGTGCATTTTGGGAGCATGTGCATCTAAAGAGCTGAGTTCTTCAGTAATTTTCTCTCCTTTTTCTCTATGAAGCTGTATACTATGGCGCAGCTGTGTGGTTTGAAATATTGCTTCTTTCTTTCTTTTCCTTTCTTTTTTGATGGCTTCCTTTAGTCTTTCTATCTTCGTCTACCCACTTAAACACACACACACGTGCACACACACATGCGCACAAGCACACACACACACACACACACACGCACATTAAGGAGCCACAGGGAACTCCAAGTTTCCATTCATGCTTCTCATTATCGGTGCATGTCGGTATTTTATGAGGCCGTGTAAACCACTGAATTACTGCACTTTAAAATGCATCCTGACACTATTACGTGACCAAGTTGATGGAGAGGCCTTTCATTGCTGGAGCGACGACCTAAAATGGTGGACGACAAAAGAGCATGACTTGTTAATTATTTTTAACTGCCAGATAAAAATGATTATGAAGTAAGGCAGGATACACAAATGGCAGAGGCCACATCATAAAATCGCCCTCTGTCTTTGGAGAAAAGCTAACTTTAGTTTTAGAGAGGAAATATGAATATACACCCAGAGATCAACAAATGTATGTCAGCTTATAAAATTAACTTTATTTCCTTAAATTAAACGATTAAATAACATCACACGTCAACATTTACTGTCATGACAGAAGCTCCTGTTTAATTAAAAAGATACAAAGCAAAGTGTTGAGATGAATGAGAAAAAAAATAACAAAAAACAGAGAAAGATGAGATCCATAATCATTATGTGGTATCCAAAATACGTTGCATACAAGTTCAGACCCTTTGTGTCCGTTTATTCTGACATGCTATATCAATTATAACAGTAAGTAAAATTATTATTCCAATAGTCTATGTGTGTCAGAACAGAAGTCTAGATGCTCCTGATTTGTTTTTTCCTGGCAAAAACACACTAATAAAAAGACATTCCTACAAATAGTTGTCATCGCAATTTAAAAATCATTAACTCTGACATGACAATTTTTTCCTTCATTACAAATGCGAATATCCACTTACATTTTCAGTTTGAAGACGCTAATTAAAATATAGTTAAATGCTACAGATTTGTATACACTTATAGAAACTGGCACATTTCATTTTTGCTGATGCATCTCTGACTGCTTAAGGTCATATAGCTGTACAGTATAATCAGATAGATCAGGAACACTTTAGGATACTCAAAATTTGCACCACAGTTTTATTGATAAATTTTTATTTTTGTTCCTTTCTAAGATTCTCTGTCTCACATCCTTTATTACATGTATAATATTTTTGTTTAATACTTTATTTCACCAGTGCTATGATCAAAGCAGATTCCATTCTTTTCAGTATATGTGGGGTTTGCATGTGTGCAAGTCTATGTAGGGATGTGTATGTCCATGTGCATGTGTGTATAATGCACATTCCCGATCCTGCTAGCAGTCCATGCGTGTTTGTGCACAAGTGTGTGCACATATGTTGTGTGAGCGTCTCTCAGAGGGCCACAGTGGCAGTATAGCTGAGGCAGAAGCAAGCTGTTGGTCGGCAGAGCAGTGACAATAAAAGGTGGCAGACCAGTCAAAACAAGCCCTGTTCTTCCAGGCTGGGCCAAAGTGCTGTTGAAGAGGTTCTTTTGAGGCACCCTTAATGTGGTAAAGTGATCTCCTCCACAATTGGGACACTCCAAGAGGCCATCCCTGACAGCCAAAGCAAAGCAAGCTCCCTCCCCTCTCTCCTAGCCTTGTCAGTTTCTATCTAACCCCCTTGGCCCAGATCCTGCAAGTAGATATCCTTCAACATGAGAGACTTAGAAACAAACAAACAAACAAAAACAATGTCACCAACATAAAAAAAATTGACATTTGTTTATGTATAGTTTTGTTCAGAACACCATTATTATAATAGTATTTTGTTTAGTAACTGGTATCTACCATTGCCTTGAGTATCTTAGCAGCCATTTCCTCTGTTTTATTTATCATCTGCAGTGTGGATGTGATGGTGACTTTGCCACTGAGCCAGTTTACCACGGTAACCCTGTTCGGCCCACATCAAAAGCTTCTGACTTTGTGGAGAAGCTGTCTGAATGAAACTGAGGCCTAGGTTGAGAGAAAGCCAGACAGTGCCCAGAACACGACAGCAGAGCCCAGTTGGCCTCCTGACAATTTGGCCGACAATACCAGCAGACTTAGCACTCACTTTTTACAAGGGCTGCCTCAAATTGCTTCTCTCTTTCTCTCTCTGCAGCACTCACAAAAGAGAGAGTGGCAAATTGAAACCGAACTTTTTTGGAGGCTGTACCCAGACATGGTCCATAATAAGTATGGTTGCCCTCATCCAAATAAATAATCACCATCAAAGGAAACACTGAAACACAGATTTGACCATTCTGGCTTACTCTCTGTAAAGCGTCCCAAGTGCAAAGGAACTTTGGGCTCAACTTGAATGAAAAGGGGATTTCTTTTTTTCTTCTCACCCTATTCTAACTCTTCCTCTTTTCTCTCTTTACTTCTTCTTCTTGTCTGTTGAAACATGTGGTCAGCTGTTATGCTTCCATGTGGTCAGATGATCAAAGCTGGGGAGCAGCAGTAATTGTCCCCCGCTGAAGCCCTGCCCTGGCTGGGATCAGGATCCCAGCAGGTGGGGGGAACAGCCATGAGAACGGAGGGAGAGGGTGGAGGAACGCAAGAGGCCCTGCCTGGCAGAAATAAAGACTTCCTAAGGGCTGCTCTCTGACAACAGAAGCCCCAAAGGGAGAGTGAAAAATGAAGCCTCCACACATTCGGAGGGGTTTTCACTCAGGGAAAGGGGCCGCCACTGGGGTGAACATTAGGGAGAGAGGGCAAGATGGAAAGCATAAGAGAATAGGATTATAATATTTGTTCAGAGCGAAGAAGAACGATTGTGCGCCCATTTCACAGTATCCTTAGAACCCAGCCTATGTCGAATCTAAGACGTTTTTTTTTTGGTACTTCATGAAATATGGATGCTGTTTGTTTCACCTGCTAATCCTGACTTCTCTGGTCAAACACCTTCTACCGGCAAACACTATCCCTGGCAAAAAATAAAAAACTACAGAAATAAACTTGGCAGCCTTTTTTTGTAGAACACACAAATATACAAGGCACTGACATGGATGTAAACACAAGAAAGTCCACTATTTCTTCACGGAGGCAAGCCAACAAACACATTATTACCATACACAAACAAAAATACAGACACACACAGTGAGGTGGAGAAAGACCACGCATACCTCGGCCGACCAGTGTTTACCTGAAGACCAGAGGGAGCTGTGAAAGCTCACAAGTCGGGCTACTTTGCATGTACGTGGGAGCCCGCAAAACTCTTCTCACTGCTGTCCGTCATTTTGATTGCCCAGCACGACTTCTCCGCCCCAAACCTCCCAACACCCCCACCTCACTACCCCCCTTTGCTCCCCCCCAGCCAGATGGCTTTTTTTTTAACTGTCTGTGGGCTCTTGCACCTCTGCTCAACTGCTCTAACCACACTAAATCCCTGAGATAGCTGGGTGGAGTGGAGGGTTTGGGAGCTCTGCGTGGACAAATGGGTCGGAGGTAGCAGAGCAAATAAAACGGATTAAGAGGAGTCTTTTCACAGATACTTCAAAACTATTTTGGCGCTGAACCATGGATCCCCCCCAGTGCCAACCAATGATAGGAAGAAAAATCAGACACCCACCAAGAAAATTGGTACGGAGTATATAGACCTTGTATTTGGCCCATCTGAGACAAAGATTTTGCATGTGCTGCCTTATATATACTGCATTAAAATGTTAGGCCAAAGTTAAAAATGTAGCACCCAAGTAACTAATTTTGTACAGTGGGTACTTTTGCAAATGGAAGAGCTACAGGATTTATTCAAAAGCCGCTCAGCCTCACAACGTAGTCCAGCTTTACATCATGTGATTATTCATGATTGATGCAATTTTCAAACATATGTTGTATGTCCTGTGAGTAGAAATATATGATGACATCTCTAAATGTGCATTTCTACAGAGCAGAATGACTCATCCGGATCCATATATGAGGGCTGTCATTTTCATAACAGCATCCGGTTAAAGCTGTCTTAAACTGAATAGAAGCCTTGCATTTTCTCACTGGTGTTTAAACCGTTTCTTTTTTATTACTGTATATAAAAGTACTGTTACTTTAAAGTACACTTTACACCATTTGAACTGTGTAATACAGCCACAGTCAGAACACAGTGCATCAATAGAGGGTGATATGAAGGAAATCCAAATGTCACCTCTTGGCTCTATCCAGCCAAAGGTTAGATTCTTGACTCCCTGCTGTCTCCTGTCATTAGGTTGCTTAGCAACAGGCTACAAGCTATAATTAGCTTAGCAAAATTAAGATTTCCATTTTGTTAACACAAAAACACTTATGTGAAAAGTGTCACATGTTCACTGAAAGAGATTCTAAAGGCATGCATTGAAATATGTTTTTTTTTTTTTTTGAAGACTTGGCATGCTACAACTGTCGCCACTGAGTGAGATGTACAAGTGCAGCTGTTATAGCACACTTAATGAAAAATCATAAGATGGGGCAAAATATCACCCTGTGAGCATCTGTCAAGTGTTATTCTCATATGTTCGTAGCATACTAATTTCCAAACGGTCTAACTACTCCTTCATTCCTCTTTTCCTCTTCATTATGTCTACATACCTGTAGCAACACAAATTCCTCAGTGAACAATAAACAATGTATTTATCCCTACACTTCTTTTACGCATCCACCCACACTTTCATAAAACCACAGGCCAGTATTTAGATGCTTTTATTCACTTAAAGCACTGTGATTTCAGTCAATTCAAGCTCTGTCAGCCCTGCGAGGAAACAAAACAGAAACGGTAAGAGCATCAATGGTGAGCCACTGAACTGCACTTAACCTTGCTTTCTGACTATGGTATAGCCAGTACATCCACCCTTTGTCTATTATCTACCCTTCCATCATTTCATCCATCAGTGTACCACTGCATCTCACAACCACCACACCTCATGGAGCTAGACGTCTAGTTACAACTTTAAGTGGAGGGCAGCAACACCAGCTCCTGCTGACGCGTTACCAGGCAGCAACGACAGGGTCACCAGGATCACTCAATTAGCAGGGGTGACAAAAGACCCAGCAGGATCCAGCCCAGCATCCCCCAACGATGACAGAACATCAGCCACCACAAGTAGGGGCCTGTCTGCTGCAACCAACCTGTATTTATGTGTTGTTAGTTATCACAAATGTGACTAAAACTATTGCTTTTCTGCTGAAGCATCTGAATGCTCACATTTTGTGCAAATATTCAGTGGGTTTACATTCACGCCAAAAGATTCATAAATGCTCTTGTCAAGTCCCTAGAACCATTTAGATCACTATAACAGAAAAAAAGCTCAATTTAAATGCTGAAAAATCAATATATTGTGTAGTCACTGGATGAAACTTTGCTTGGTTATGGTGATTGTACAGTAGGGCCAATATGTCCTAGAAATTACCCTTCTAAATTGCATGTCTTTCCCCCAAAATATGTTTTTGGGGGAAAGACATGCAATTTAACTGGTGCCAGGCATATGTTGCAGTGTTTTTTTTAAGTGAAATACAATAAGTGTAATGGCATAAATATGAAGTAAAGCTGCAAACAGTAAACCTTTGGGATTCTTGCTTGATAATTTACAAATTAATTAAGTAAAGCTATAATTCAAAAATGCATAGCAAAGAAAAGAACATAACATTGCACAATCATACAGATCATGACCAGGCCATAATATCAAAAGTGAATGTAAACGACTGGCAGACATTTAATAAAAATCCAGTAGTGACCCAACATTCAGGTCTAATCCTCAAGTACATACATGACTGCAAAATCCTGCAAGGATTCATCACAACACTCAGATACTGGATGCTCACACTTTAGTGCAGGTATCTGCATCTGCGTACATCTTATACGTATGTGTCTTGGTCTGTCTGTTTATCAGTCTACTTTTTTCTCATCCTCTGTCTGTCAGTCTGTCAAGGCCATCTGTGTGTATTTCCCTTTCATGGCAACCTGCCTGCCTGTATTTCTGCCACCCCCTCTTACTATCATACTTGCAGCAAAATGACTGTCCTGTCTAGATCAGCATTCAGTATTTTCCTCGCACACAAGATAAACAAAATCCTGTGTGTGTTTTGTGGATTCCCTGTTGAAGGAAGGTCTTTTGAACAAAGAATGCTGGAAGTTAAAGACATACTGCCAGACATAGGTGAGAATGGAAGCACTGTTAATTAGAGCATTACCGTCAAAGGGTCTCTATTCAGCTTCAATATGTAGGCCAGTAGTGATATAAAATAGATGCCTTGGGTTATAGAAATCTACACATGCATGCTCATTCTGAGACCTAAAAAAGAAGACAACTCTCTTGAGTCTTTCAAAGTAAGATGCACCGATGCATGTGTGTGTGAGGAGGTTTGTGAAATCACATCATCACTTCTGTGTGTCTAAACAATGCCTGATTCCTGTGAAGGGGTTTTAGTAGCATGCATGATAAGATTCTCTTAAGAATCTCTCTCTAAGCTTCTGAAACACCGGAAGTTCTTGTATTCAGCAGTTTCCCTCAGTGATCAGTGGATCCCACTGTCACTCACAATCACCAATCCATTTAGGATTTTTTCCTATAACATTCAAACTACAATAACACAACCACAACCACAGCAAGTGTTATCACGGAGGATGGCAAAGATTAAGGAGCAGCAGCTGCCTGTTGCCAGGGAAAACAGATTGTTGAAATCCGTCATTTCACCTCCTTCCTGTTTTTTCCATGATGGGAAATAAGAGATAAAACAGTAAACACAAGTTGGAAACCGATTGACTGACTGAATAATGAGATGGAGATGTTATTAGAAAGTACAAGCAAGTAAGCTGCAAGGAATATGTTAGAATATATTTCCTCAGTCCATACAGCAGTGAGTAGAAATAGTACTTCATAGTAGCAATAAACTGTATTTCACCCTCAAGTATAATGCATTTGACCTTGCAAATTAAAGAACCACAAGACAAACAGTAGCTTGATGCAGTACAACAACATCAAAATAAAATCCCACCTCAGAGACCAATAAACTTTATGTCTAAATTCAATACATTTGCATGGTGCCATTTAAATTCCAAGTTTGTTTATCTTCACCCCCGATCCCCCAACCCTCATCACACACCATGCAGGTATCACAAGTTTACACATCACTAATGGTTCCCTTTTGGTGCCCATTAATTGCAGAATGATTACCTTTACACCCCAAAGTCACACATCACCTTGTGTCCCCACAAACCAGCCATCAGTCTGGATTAGAAGGCAGGGGGAGGTAAATAAACAAATTAGCTGGATTCAATTCATTAATAAATTAAATTGCTAAACCAAGTAATTTAGCTTTTCAAATCCAAGAGGCAGCACCATCATTTTATACTGTGTTCCTTAACTAGAGCACAATTTAACTCTTCATCACTCTTCTGTTTCACAAAACAGACAAAAAAAGGAACAGTAGAGACATGTAAAAGTTGGGTAAAGTTTATAATTCTCAAGCAGAAGTTAAAAGAACAACTCAAAGTAGAAGCAGGAGGTGTGGTAAGACAAAGACAGGGGAAGGGGGTAAATGACACCTATGTCTGTTGACCAACATGTGTGTAGTATTTAATTAGCTGTAATCCAATTGAGGGATATGGCTTCCTGTTAAGATGGGTGCAAAGGGCCAAAATAAACAGCTTACAAGACTATTAAACACTAAAGATGCAGCCTACAGCCTATAGGAAGTCAAACCTCTTGACCTCTGGCTTCATGTCTATGCTGCTTTAGCTTTGCCAGATCTGTGAAAGAGTTTTTCTTCGTTATTAAAAGTGAGAAAATAGAGAAGAGAGACAGAGATGGGGAAATTGAAAGGATGAAAGAATGAAAGAGAAGGGACATAAAGGAACAGAATAAAGACCGTCTTATCTTATCTCACTTTTATCATACCTTGCCCAGGGGCGTCATTAAGGTAAGTTTTTCGAAAAATGTCATTTTCAAGACTAGCATGTGTTTCTAACTAGAACCCCAGCGCGCGCACACACACACACACACACACACACACAGAGGACACAGTGTTATTAGGTTATTATGATAGTGATCTCTTTCTCTCATCAAAGCCCCTCTTTCAAAACCACCCATGAGCCAAAGATGTCAGCTTGTAAAGACTCTCTCTCCAGGCTCATCCAATCAGGCTTAAATCATCATCCAAGACCCCTATCCTGCAGATAAATGAAATTCAGTATATACATGATTTAGAACAATTGGTCTGAGGGGTACAACAGTTGGTTGATGCAGAAGGCATGGGCTTTTTTGAGGAATAAATAAAGCTGAGTGGTCACAAAAAAGACTGATTGGAACATGGCTGAAAACCATGGCAACAGACTCCTTAGTAAACAGTTTATGGAAGCCCAGTAGGAAACCCGACGGTTGGGTAAAGACAGCCTTGCTCTAATCAGTGCATACCAACACCTCCAGCACCCAAACCTCCATGAATTTCTCAGGAACAGATGTGTCAACTATGCTGGCTCATATACAGTACACTGTGCTGCTGCAGTGTCGACGCCAATCAGAACAGTAATACTAAATGAGAATGTTTGGATAAATTATTGTGTGGAATCCTTGGTGCTATAATGTATTCAGAAATCTTTACTGACCAAAAAGTTAGTCCCCTTACAGTGTCAGCTGAAAGAAACAAATATTACTCATAGCTTTTGGAGTCAGTGTAGCAGGAAAACTTCATTTCCAGTTTTAGTGCAGGTGATACCTAGAGAAAAAGAGGACAAACTTGTCACAACTATTGTGTGCTCTGGCATAACTGTAACAAAAATAAATATTACATTAGATTCCTGTAGAAAACCCCACATCAATGAGCATCTTCTGTGATTGACTAGATGAGAAAATGTGAGAGACTTAAAACTATAATTTCACAGAATTTTTTTGACCCATGTGCCTACAGTGAGGAGCCATGATGTTAAATATAATGTTGTGACTCGCTGTGCACGATCAATAAGCCAGCAGCATAAAGAATAAAGCAATCAAATACAAACACAACTCATCAAACCATCTTCGAAGTTCTCCCACTGCAACCACAATGTATAATTCACCCCTATCATTTATCAAAAATAATCATCTGCTGGGGCAAATGGAGAAGCTTGGCAGTGAAGCGACACATCTGAGGTCAAGGGGAATCATCTTTCAGGGACTGCTCTGCATGGCGGGTTGTTGCCAAGCCACGGCGCTGGATGGTGAGGTGGCCATGGCGATGGTGGACAAGAAAAGTGGGGAGGCTTTGGGGGGGACTGCCAGTGCAGATGCCCACAGACAGACCGCCTTGCCTGAGAGACATGAGAGCTGCTGGAGCCTCAGACAGCTCTCTCCATCACCCCCTCCAACTCTCCCTCCCCTCCCGTTGCCATCTGTGAGGCACACACACATGCACACACACACACATAAAGAAACGCAGCATCCACTAACTAAGAGGCACAGGGACACTTAGCCACGTTAGCAGCCTTACTAAGACTGCTGTGCTGGGTAACTGCTGACACACTTTAAAAAGACTAAGAGAGAGTGAGAGTTAGGAAAGAGGGAGCAAAGCAGAGCTGCTGAGCCAGATGGTTGGTCTAAGCTAAGCTGAGCACTGAAGAAGATTGAGATACCAGCCAGGTGAATTTTCCTCTAGAATTATTAACAGGTGGACAGAGGAGAGCCGTCTGGGGTTGGCGCTAACCACTAACCAGGGCTGTGTATGTGTCCTACCGTGTGGCATGTGCAGCCGTGCCGATGGTGCGACTGTTTTTGTGTGTGAATATGTATGTGTGTCTGTTGTTCTGTTTCTGCGTGTCCATATGGGCAGTACGTGTGTCTGCACTATCGCATTTTGTTTATTTTTAATGCATGTGTGTCTCTGTATGGTAAGACATGGAGGTTTAGCCCTACACTTGCATCGGTTACAGCAAATGGTGTTGACAAGTGTAATGACAGAGTCAGGATGCTAATAGGCCAGACTGTCACCAAGAAGAGTATAAGCTACTGTTTTCCGTGCCCTTCAAGTCTTTTGGTGCTATTCTTAGTTTTCCCTCTTGCCTTTTCCATTCTCAGCCTTCTCTCTCTCTCTCACTTCTTCTCTCCTCTCTTGTCAGGTTAAAAAACGCATTACCAGAATTACACTAAACTACACATCTTAATTCTAACAGTGATCAGATTAAGTTTGGTAACTACGCATTGAGAACCTCTATAGTATGGTTTTGTTATGTCACATGAGGGTCCACAGTTTGTCTTTAAAAATTCATCTGCTCTAGCTCTTGTTAAATTTTGTATTGGGCTGCTCAAAATTATGGGCACTTCAGCTCTTTAAGACTAAAACAACAGCATGACATGAATACATGTTTACAATATGATTATCTTTTATCTTTCAAGCCAAACCGACCAGATTCAAGTTGCTTGAGAATCCTACATCAGAGCATCTTTCCAACCTGATTGTGCCATGTTGGTGAAAATTTCTGGTTGAGCAATTCACTTTGAGATAGGTGAGCTCACAAACCTGCAGTATCTGCAGTAAACCATGCAGTACGGTTTAATCTACCATCATCATAAAGAACTCATCATAAATTCTCACATTTTGATGGAATTCCTAATAATAGTCTTTATAGTCTAACGGTGAGTAGCTACTGCATCGATCTGGGATTCCAACTCAAATCTGCCGTTAATAATTAATGATTAGTCTGGGAGAGGCAAATGCATTTCATGATCACAGAGACAGTGCTTACATACAGGACAGAGGATAAAAGTTTCCTTGCACAGATGAGCTTTGCAGACACACAAACTGACACACAGACATACAGTGCACACATTTATGTGCACACAGTTGCACTGGCTCGACTCAATACTATGCATCCAATATGTGGAGCTATTGGCCAGCACTCTGGGAGACAAAGCTACATGGCACACAGAAACCTGCACGCTAGTCCCCATGAATCTATCCAATCAGCATTTTGCTTGGCTCCCGTGCCAGTGAGCCAATCAAGTGTCCCAGATGAAGCCCACTTCCCAACCCCCCACAGAAACACATACGTATCTACAGTATAAACGCATACCCACACACACCAATCCAGCTGTGATTCTCAAACATAATCCAAGTTGCCTGTCCAATAAGTAGTGCAAAGTGACATCTGTGCTCAGATATCTTCTATCACACAGAATGAGCGGCGTCCTATCAGCGATCATTGTTGCCCGGACGCACACAAAACAGAGAGGAGGTAAACACTGAAACAGCAGAGGTCACTCAGTAAGAAAGTGACAGAACAACAGTCATACAAGTGAGAATTAAAGAGCAAGAGAGAGACAGTAAGTGAGGGAGAGAAAACGTGACTGAGAGGCACAAAAAGCAGGCAGTCACTGAATCATTCTCACACACAGCGCATTGGCCTAGATCAGCCAGTAAGATAAAGGAAGAGGATTAAACTCTGGGTGAAATACTTGGAAGAATCCTGAGTCTCCTCTGACTCTCTGCCATTTCAACAAAGTCACCTCTGACAATGGAACTATCTGCAACGTAACAACAACCCACAAGTACATTTGGGACACATGCTGTAGTGAGGTCATTCAAATGTTCCAAATGAAAGATATTTTACAGAATGGGCAGATTAGCAGTATTGGGTGGGTTGACTAAGCGCGAAACCACAGGGAAATGGCAAAATTGCAATGTTGCACTCTGGTTTCAGTGTTCTGAAGGGAAAAGGACTCACCAGTGGCACAGACAGCAGGTTTCATGCCATCCAGGAGAGCATGTGTGAGTCAGCTCCTACCAGACCAGGCAAACCAGTGGAAAGACAATCTGTCAGAAACAAAAGAAAACTGTCTTAGTTCCAGCTAAAAGGAAAATGTTTTTTGGAAATGTATCCATAATTTTCCATCAGTAGAGATAACATTTTCTGGGTTTTGGAAACACGGTAAAGTGTGGTCTGACAGGTTGTAAACAAGCCAAGCGCTTAGTCAGATTATCTAAACCACTTTATTTGGAGCTAAAACAGAAAGCAAGAGCACCTGGCATGGATCTCTGCACAAGTAGAGTAAGACAATAAGGTCACTCTGTGATCTGTGATGGGTGTGTAGAAAATTTTAACTTTTCACTACTCATGGTTGTTTGGTCATTTCTACTTACTTTCAGGTCTTTTGACAGTAATGTTAGTTATGTTTGTTGTGTATTTTTTGTATAATTATGTTGCTGTTTATGTCAAAACACAAACATGTTTGAGACATTTGAATATTGAATCAAATGTTTTGTTTTCCTTACCTGTACTCTAGGCCACGCTTGGCCATGCCATTTAGACCCAGGAAGTGGCAAACGTGTGCCCGCCTCTAAGGACTCCATTTATGGAGCTTTTCCTGATGGCATGCACCACATGTGGCACAGTTGGAGGGAAGGTTGTGAGGGGAGGTTCAAATAGAATAAAATATTTAAATAGCAATGGCTTGCACCTTTTCTGCCTAGTCTCATGAGTTGTAGTTTAAGAATAGTAGTGTGTAGTCAACATGTCAGCATGTTTGTAGTTTTCATGTTCATGTTCACATTCTGGTACTTATAATACTTATAACTACAGCCAAGGCTGATGGGAATATTTTTGCCAGTGATTTGTCATAAACCAAAGAACTACACAAACAAAAATTTGACCCTGATGGTGGCTTTAATCCTGTGTGGAACATAAATGTCTGTACGCAATTTCACAATCCAGCCAATATTTCTCAAGATAGTTCAGTTTGGACCAAAGTGGTGGACTGACAGTCAGTGTCCAATTGATAGTGTGTGTAAGAACTGCGTCCTAAATTGTGAATTTCTCAGAAAATTTGTTGGTCACAGTTGTGTGTGCCATGCAGCAAAGCAATCCCAGTTTCACATTTAAAACATTTAGATGTTCCTGTTTAGTGTGTTTTATAATATCCTGAATAAATTAGCTGTGAGTAACAGTTTGCATCATTTCCAACATGTTTCTTGAGGTGGCAGTGATAGTTAGCAATGCTTTTATTTCCTTTAGCAGCTGGATGACAGTGATGCTGCTTCCTGATAACCTTAAATAGCGTATTGATTTCTGTAAAAGCAGGAGTGGACTGACTGCAGTTTTTTTCCCTGCTCACCTCCTTTTTAGTTTTTTCTCTTCCAAGCCTTTAGAATTATCAGGGTCAGGTTTATTGTGTTATAAAAAAATAGCTGTTTACTCACTCTGCCTTCTGCTCAAAAAAACAAAAAGAAGACCATGCACAAACACATAAAAACAGCCCTTGCTATGTAATGCATGTGTTTGCATGTTAAGCATTTAAGGACGGTCGTGGAGTTACTTATCTAAAAGGGTCAAAGGCACAATGGGTAATAATCTCCTTGTGCACAACCTTCCTACCCAACAGCACTGCTACTTCTAACAAAGACGTTGGCCTCAACCCTAAGCTGTCGCTTCCCCTCCTTGGCTTCCACCAGCAGATCTAAGACGACTGGTCCATTGTCATACTGTCTATCGACTTGTTAGATGAATTCAAATTTCACATGTCAATTAAATGAGTGTTGCCCTGGTGATTAGCAGATCCCACTAATTGTCGCTCCCTCTCTCCCTCCTCCTCTTTCTTCTACTTTTTTTTTTATTTTGCTTTCCCCTCCTCCTCTTGCTCGCCTGCCATTTTCCACTTGGAGGAGCAGGGAATAGGGCTTTGTGCTGTCGGGCCCCATGCCCCATGTCAAAGATGGCTCATCAGCCTCTCCCCCCAGCCACGCTCCTCCTCTGAGACTCCCAGATCCCCTTTCTCGACTCTGGAGTTTAAGGAAGAGATGGACATAGGGGATGTATGTATGTATGCGTGTGTGTGTGTGTGTGTGTGTGTGTGTGTGTGTGTGTGTGTGTGTGTCTGTTTGAGAGGGTACATATAGATCACAGAAGCGTGAAGAAGCATATAGGGTTGAGCAGATAGCATTTCATACTATTTGGGTTCACAGCACCAGGATGCAGGACAAGATGCTACAATCCCACGTGCACCTCGCAGACATGAGCACGGAAACACGCTTGTGCTGTCACACACTCCCACACGTGCACCCTGACAGATAATTACCCCAACAGCCTCTGGAGAGAAGGACGCCCATGTGGGCCCCATAACCGCTTTAGACAAGGGCTATGCACACCCAAGACCATCCTTCTTTGTCCATCTCTTAAGCCATGTGTTTGTTTTAGTTGACTCAGTGAACTCTGTCAATCTTTACAGCATTTTGTTCCCTGCGCATCTCAATAGACTTGAAATACGTTAAATCAAGTTATGGAACAAAGCTGATAATGTATGTATTGTTGTTGTTGAGCTGTGTTCTCAGCTCCAGGAACGTGAAATATCTTTAATTTTATTCTACATTCACATTTAACCAAAATAAATAATAAAAATATATAAGCATATCATAAATCAGCATATCACATATCAATAAATAAGCATATCACAATGGAATATTTAACCCTGCATTAGTGTGAAATTCAATGCACAGATTTCCCTTGAAAAAGTACTCAATATTCACTGCTTGAATGCAATTCAATTTATGATCAAATAAGATCATGTTAAAGTCGTTTGTTTGCTTCCTAGTAGAAATCCTTGGAGTACAAAATCTTCATGAAATTACTCCAGAGCCTGTGAGTCACCCCTTACATTTCCAGCATAAGAACTTACTGCAGGTGTTGGATGAATGCATTGAAGTAAAAACTGGGATATTTCCTGCACGCACTTCAATACACCCACACACATATGCCCTGCTCTGATCACTTTGACAAGTGTGTCATGTTGGTGCTATCTGAGAACTCTACAATATTGGGATTTAGAAACCCTTGAAAGCAAGCAAGACCTCCAGTCTTAAACCGAGCTCTAATCATCCCACATCACAATTAAACACGGTGGACAGCAGCTCCAGAAACTATGTGAATGGTCCCTACTCTAGCAGCCCCCTATCATCTAATGTTCAACATTAAGCTAGCATCACACAGACCTGCATTCAAAGCCTGAGCTACAATGGAAAACACAGCAACAGGCCAGTGCAGCCCAGACGGTTTCGGTTGCACTTTATCAGACCATACAAAACAGCAACGCCTCATTGAGCCATAATTTGCTACTAGTTTCCTACAAGAAGCAACACAAAGGATGGGGCGGCCTGGTCTTCGTTTTTGTGCCAAAGCAGTGGACCAGAGAGAACACACACACACACAAACCCACACATACACACATCCAGAGCAGGCGAAGTACAGACAGAGAGAGAAAAGTGAGAGTAGCAGGACAACACACTCCAGAACCCATCTGTCACATCATTCAAAAATGAATAAGCTGCTGACCTATACATCCTGTACATGTACGACACTAAAAGTAAACAGTGTCACTATCTAACTGCAGCACAATTAACAAAACCTTTGTTTTATTGTTATGAATGAAAATGACACACATCTGTGTGTCAAATGTATGATTTTATTATAAATAGGTAACCATACAACTTTAATGTTTGGCATTTGACTGACTACAACAGCTACGGGAGAGAACAATGGCTTGTCTTCAGCACTGGGTCACTGATATGGCAGCGTTACAAAAAAAAAAACGCTTGAGGATAAAATACTTCTGTTGGGGCAATCACTCTCCTCTTCATTTTCTCTGCTTCTCCGGACTCAGTCCCTCTTTCTCTCCCAGTCTCCCTCACTCTTCCTCTCTAGTTTTACTACCACTATAATTCCTGGGTGAGTAAGTGAGTGTGTTTTGTGCGCGTGAGCCTGTCGAGGCTGAAGTCCTGCATTTGTGTAGTCATGCGAAAGCGTGTGTGAGTGTTGCCCGTGGATGACTGCTGTGGCAGTAAGTGTGTCGAGAGAGACAGAAGTCTGTAGTGCAAGAGGGTCTTATTTACAGTCAGGCTATCAAACAGACAAGAAGTCAGTTAGGGAGTTTGACTGTGTCTGTCCCAGGAAACTCCATAACCGCTGCAATTATCTTTAGAATGACGGCAAATGACACAATAAAATTTGAAGAGTAAAGACCCTACATAAAACCATGTAAATAAACAAAAGCGTAGGTTTACAATAAATACACAAGAAAACAATCATTAGCATGCAAAGTGAGATCAAAAGGCTTTCTCAAGTTCAGTACAACATAGCTTTCTCCTCAAAGAATTCCTTACAGTCAATTACAACCCCTTCCCTTCAACCATCACCAGCATCAGTGTAATTTAAGAACAACATTTACTGCTGGACATAACTACATCACTATGACAACACTGAAGAAGTTCAATGTCTCACAAGAAGGTTCGGACGATGAGCTGACTTTGCCTTATGTGTTGGTTGAGATGATCCCTCCCTTTTCCACCTTACCCCACCCTAACTGTGCTCTACCCTCTGCTAGCTGGCAGCTGTTTGTCCTGGTGCAGGCTGGGTGTATGTTGTTTGGTCTGCCTGTGTGTGGATAAATAAATGATGAGAATGTTGGGCCTTTGGGACAGGGCTAGGCTGCTGGTCTGCTCTCCTGTCCTGCTACTAAGGCAAAAAAAAGGTCTTAGACGGCCGCTAATTGGAAGTGGCGAGATGATCTGATGACACTGCGGGGATACTTTGGTTTGTCAAAACGTGTAAAGGCACTCACATTTCAGAAGTTCAGGAGTTAATCAATGCACGGCTTAACACAGACTACTCAGGACATCGCACAGTCTCAGGGTGACTGAGGTTAAAATCAGCAAGACATTTCAGGAAGAGACTTACATCCCCCACTATAACAACACAGACACTGTATCTTCAGTTAATAAATCACTGGAAACTGTGCCAACATATTAGGTCAACACTGTCATCTAAAGCAGCTGGCAAGCTTGTGATTTTTGTATCTTACCTCACCCAACTGAGCAGCAGACCACACTACATTCTGCAGACAACCATGATAGAGAACCTGTAAAAGAGAAGATAAAAATGCATAAGCTTGTAGCATCAATCATGGTCAGAAAATAGTGATTGCATACACAATCGATTCCCATGGTATCTTCAGCCGACACAGCACATATGATACTACTTCCCGAGTACTTCACACTCACAAAGACATTTGATATGGGGTACAGGAAGATGAAGGAGGGAAAAGGATTTCTCTGGGTACATGCTTGTGAACAAATGTTCATATCTAGATCTTAAAATGAAGAGCATCAGACAGAATACACCTCCTATGTCTAAACCCTCTCTTTTTCTATACTGTTCATTCTCTCCCACGCACACATATGCACATTGACAGCCACCCTCTACAGCGCACTACACTGACTTGTAAACTTGTAATTTACACTTGTGTACTAAAAACAGCTTGAGACAAACAAACACATTAAAGTCACAAATGCTGAGGTCTTCAAAGTGTGCCAGTGGTTGGGTTATTTTATTGAGGCATCCTAAATGTAATAGTGAAACAAAACCTAGCAGAAAAGTAGAAATTTAAGAATTAGCTAAAGGTTTATACACATTTTTTCTAGAACCCTCTATCACCCATAAAATCTGCATCACACGTATGATCCCAGGCTAACTTTGGTGTAAATTGAGATCTTTAGAAACCAATTTACATTGTAAACACACCATGCAAATCTTGTTTGCCACGTTGGGGGTCTATGGGCATAGTCGTTGGTTGCCCCCTAGACTACCACACACACATAAACACACACAGTACTCAACCCTGCACCCACTGGCTGTGTGCTCCCCTGGGGAGAGTGCCCACCTCCTGACCTCCTCCAACAGGGGGGTCAAAGGGAATTTAACACAAGGGTCCCACATTCCTTCAAGGTGATAATTGCTGTAGCTGCTGGCAGGGGGCCATCAGGCGCAGGGTAAACAAGCCTCTCTATGCAGCCCCCCCACACCCCCATTCCCATCCCACTAAACAGTATGCGTAGCTGTGACCTGGGTAAATTATGCCATCAAACCTGATGTGACAGCGTGTCATCCATCAAAGTGCAGTGTATCTGTCCAGGTGTTTTAGTTAACTGTAACTAAACCAGAAGTTAGACAAGCCACTCCACACATACTGTCAACCACAAGTGAGAGGCTAAAGCCTAGCTACCAAAGCCAAATCTTAAAAAACAAGACTGGTGATATACAACTAATTTCATAATAAGACCAAAACTTGAATGTTGTGTTTGTATGGCCAAATCCCAATATACTGTGTTATTCAACTGTAACATAGAGCTTCATAATTTCCTCGATTATAAACTATTAAAAACATGCAAATGAACCACTCTGTTGCACTGGGTTACATGTTTCCACAAAGACTGCTACTGTAAATACTTAGAGCACCAAATGCATATTAATCTGTGGCTGAAAATAGTCCTCAAGTTGCACAGTTTCCTCCAGTTACTACTATATGTCACCCAACAGATTTGGGAAATTCCTTGCCTTTTTCAAAAGTAAAATTAATACATGTTTATAACTCATGTTTTTATTTTAATATTATATATATATATATATATATATATACATACATATATATATATATTTTTT